>JAVCKT010014020.1:0-19073 GCA_032273925.1 Rhynchotus rufescens
GCCGCAGCAGCCGGCGGCGGCGGCGCCGCAGCGGCCCTGGGAGAAGCTGCGGCTCGAGGAGCGGGAGGCGGAGAAGGAGGCGCGCAAAGTGAGCAAGAGCATCGACCGGGCGCTCAAGGAGCAGAAGCGGGAGTACAAGCAGACGCACCGCCTGCTGCTGCTGGGTACGTGTGTCCGTGCGTGCACACGCGTGTCCGTGCACGCGCGTGTGTGCAGTGTGTGCGGGCACATGCGTGTGTGCAGTGTGTGCGTGCACATGCATGTCCGTGCATGCATGTGTGTGTGCGTGCACGTGTGTGCAATGTGTGTGTGCACATGCATGTATGTGCGTGCACATGCGTGTCCGTGCATGCACGTGTGTGCTGTGTGCGCGTGCACATGCGTGTATGCCCATACGTGTGTGCGCCTATACGTGCGGCAGGTGCCCGCCCGCCGGCGCCCTCCTTTGTGCGCCCGCCGCCCTCCCCGTCCGGCTGCTTCCCTCCTCCTCCTCCTCCTCCTCCTGCTGCTGCTGCTGCTGCTTCCTCCCTGCCCGTGTCCCCGTGGAGCGGCTCCGCAATGGAGGACTCGGCCGGGGCTCCTCCGAGCAGCGGGCGGCCGCAGGGAGGCTCGCGGCGCTGCTGGGCGGCGCGGGGCTGCAGAGCGCCAGCGGCAAGCAGGGTGTTAAATATTGAATAAAACCAGGGCCCCGCGTTCAAACGCGCGGCACCCCGGGGCCGAGCCGCCGGTGACAGCCCGGGCTCTCCCCACGGGAGGCGGCGGCGCCCCGCGGGAAGAAGCGCCCACGAGCGGCGGCTGCGCCCCGGCACCGAGCGCGGCCCCGGCCCCTGCCCTAAAACCCCCCTTTTAAAGGTAACGGGGCGGGTTTTTGCCCCTCGGCGGGGAGGGAGGCGTTGCGTGTGCTCTGCTGCTGCCGCTGCTCTTTCGAAGCATTAGTTAATAGTCGCCTCCAGAGGCTTTGCACCAGCTGATACATTTACAGTATGAAAACCACAGGGGTATCTAATACGAGCATCTCATTTCCTGCAGGAAACAGAACAGCCATGCTGCAGGGTTTGGGGGTTATTTTTATGGCCAAATCACAGGGCTTTATTTGGCCTCTTAGCTGTGATCGTAAATCCCTAATTTCTGCTGGTGTGCAGACAGCGATTTACTTTTTCATTAGCTTGCTCTGCACGCTTTTGGTCAAATTGTGTGGAACGTAGTTTTGTTGCTTATCTGTGTGCGTCCCAAATTTTGGGTAGTCATACGCCTTTATTTACAAAGCCGTGTTTCCGTGTTATTGGTTTCCTTCGTCCCTTATGATGGATGAGGGGAGGAGAAAACGGGAAATACAGCAGTGCACAAAAGGTGCAAGCGATGTGTGCCAGCACTGTAGTCCTGCGCTGCTAAAAATAAATCACGGGCTGTGTTAACCATGAAATAACAGTTTGTAGGATACCAGAGCAGCCTGTGGAAGGAAAGAGGAAGGAGATGTAATGCCCAGGATGCATTACATCTTTGGGGAAACGCTGCCTCTGATGCTCGCGTTGTTGTGCCGCTCACCTCTCACACTTCACTCCCTATATTCCATTAAAATAGTGATGATGCAAAGCCTGGTTTGAGTGGTTTCCCGTGGCACAGGCTCTCGGCGCGGGTCGTTGCCAGCATGGCTACGAGAAGGCAAGGGACAGTTGGAGAGCAGCGTAATTGCTCGAACAAAAGGAGCCTAAGGGAGAGACGCTGCGTGTGTTTGGTGGCAGGGTGGTTGTCATAGTAAACGGGAGCAGCAAACAGGGAGCAGCAAACACCTGTGTGGGAACGAGGCAGTTCAGAGAAATAAATGGGCTCCGGTGCTCAGTACCCCAAAAGAAACGGAGCGCTCGTGGGGCCGGTGGCGTCGAGCACCGTGCGGAGCGCGTGCCATGCTCCCGGTGCATCCTCCCATCCCTGTATTGCGGAAGAGGAATGCCGGGCAAGGGCTTCGGCCCTGGCAGATCAGGCCTGCCGTGAATAATGTGGGATTTGGATGGAGTCGCAGGTGCTTTGTGTTGCTGTTCCCAACGTCAACGCAGTCTGCTGTAGGTAAGGGAAATTTTTAGAAGTGGAAACACTTGTCAGAGAGGCAGTGAAATTGCATTACAGAAGGTAACTGCTTTCAAAGAGCCCTGCGCTTTATGGACATAAAGGTCCTTCCTTGCAAAGGACACTCTCATGTTGCTGTTTTGTAGCAGCTCTGGTGGGAAATAGCTTGATCACCATCCCTAAGATCTTCCTGAGAGAGTGAATGCAAACACACACATACCCCTGCTGCCAGGAGGAGGAAAATTGCTGTGGACTGACATGGAGGAAATGCATAGCAGAGGGGAAATGGGGAATGCAGTGATAGCAAAGTAAACAAAGTTGAGCAACAGGGTTCTTTCTTGTTTTTCTTTAATGGAGCTTTGCAAAGAATGGCTTCATTTCGGTTTGTTATTATTTGCCTTTTAAGTATTTTTGCCTCTCTGTGATGAATAAGGCTGTATGGGGCCAAAGGCAAAGAGTGAAAGAGTTTGTGCATGTGAACCAAGGAAGGAGGTGAGGAAAAATCCAAAGCATGTTTCAAGGAACTACTAGTATTGTGCAGATATAAAGGGTGTGCAAAGTAAATACACTCACATAGAAATACTAGTAATCTCTAGCATCATGAGATGTTGTATTAGAAATGTTCTCCTATAAACACATGAAAATGGCCTTTCCCTAAAAGGCGCTGTAATATTTTCCACAGTACTCCCCCCTTTCTTATGTCAAACGAGTACAGTCAGCTTTGTGATCAGCTCTTCCATAAAATTGCGTAGACATCATGAATTCTTAAAGGCCCTTCTAGCGCAGGTTGGTTAAAGGAGCCCTCCCCGACCACATCCCTGCTTGTTGCCGCCTTCCTCCCTGTGGCGCCTCGGGCGTCCTGTGTGGCCGGGCTCCCCACTAACCTGCACGTGGAAGCCCTTGGCATGTCCTGTCGTCACCAGGAATTAGGCAAAGGGGGTGTGTTGTGAGGCTCCCTGTGCTTTGGATATCTCTGTGTGGGGTACACATCCATAGATCCCTCTGTATCGGATGCCTATAAGTGTGCCTATAGGCAGGGGCTGTGCACTTGTACTGGAGTAACTGCCGATGCCGTTTATTTGTTTTCTCTTCTGCACCACGAATGAACTGACATAAAATGGAAATTGTTTTCTATTGTGGCAGCTTGCTTCTTGTTTAGAGTCCATTTTAAAGAGGAGAGAGAGCTGGAAGCTTGCCTTCGATCTTGTGCACAGTGTTTCCTCTCTGTTTTCTTTCTTCTGTCATTTATTTTTATAAGAGAAAACGTGAGTTTCTGCAGAATCCTCTTGGATGCTTTTTCTAACCAGGAGATGAGCATTTTCTTAAGCCTTCATACATGTTATGCAGATTTACAGGCTTTGTTTTTTTTTATCTTGTATTCTCATTATTTGGGGTGTTGCATTTGTTTGTAGGTTTTGTAGGTTTTGGTTTTTTTTTTCGTAGAAAACTACAAACATTGTCTTCTACACAGTTTCTTGCTGGTGATTTCCTAGGAACTGTACACGCGTTACAAATCCCTGTGTGGAACCAATTTAAATTTCTAGCTTCTCTTCTTGCACTTCAAACTATTTTGGGAGTGAGGTGACCAGGGGTTGGCTTCAGACAGCTACTACCCATTGTAGCAGTTTAATATGTAATATTCAGGTGAGCTGGAGGTGGAGTGTGAATTCAGGCAATTTCTCCCATTTCTTTTACTTCATTTTTTTGTCATGTCTTTCAAAAAAATTGTTATTCCTAGATTGTTGTCCTCCAGTATCTTCTGACTCCCATTTCTCCCGTCCTTTTCAGAAACGTTACTAATTTTGCATGACTTTCTTGGACAGGATTCATTCTTCTCTACTTCCCTGTACTTCTGTACGCCAAAGCGAAACTGAAAGTATTTAATGTGAAAGTTTTTCTGTTCAACAGAAACTGAAAGTAATGATGGAGACTGAGAAAGAGAAAGTGAAGGTAACTTTCTTCAACTGACAGATCTGTTGTTGTTAACATGGTGTTGGAGTTGGTAATGAAATTTAGGTATTTGGTAACAATGACATACAAAATCTATAAAACAAAGAAACACATCTCAGTTTAATTCAAGGAAGCCAAAACCAAGATGAAGCTTGGAAGTCAAGCTTAGAAGGTTCCTACTTTCCAAGTGTGTTCCTAAACAGCAGGTAACTAAGCAGATCACAGTGCAAGCTCAGGGCTGTGTAATACAATTGTAAACAATTTACTTTTTTTTTTTTTAAAACTTTCTTCCGTAGGCTCTCTCTGTTGCCACTTGCTGGTATTAAGTTGTGTTGCAAAATGGATTTCTGCTTTGACAGTAACACTTATCTTACAGAATTACAATCCGAATCTAAGTACATCAGCAAATGCCATCAGCCAACCCTTGTGTTCTTCCCAGAGCCAGTATTAGTTTTAGAGTATTAGAATTAAACTCCATGAAGCCTCTTTCAAGATAACTCGAACTCTCACTTTTACATAGGGCCAGTGCTTGCTTAGTGGTAGATATCTCTATTTAGTGTAATTTGTTGTGCTAAGATGCTTTCTCTGTGGGATGTTCCTGCCACCAGCAGAGCCGATGCCCTGGGCTGTATCTGAGCTGGGCACTGTCGCTTTCATTGCAGAGTAACCCGCTGCGTCCTGGGTACCCACGTCTCAGCTTTGCAAAAGCAAGTGCTTGTTCTGGGCTGATTTTTAGGATTCCTACAGCAGGTACTTACAGCATAGACACTATAGGGAAATCTTCAGGACTTTGAGGTAATGGGCTGCAAATACTGATCAAAGTCATGGTTTTTATTTTGGAAATGGTTTTTAATTTAGAAGTGTGTTTTATTCTCCTTCCAGCTGCTCTTGTGCTTTTACTGTAACTTGTGGCCTTGCAGGAAGGGTTGTATGAATACTGCTCTCATATGAGGCAACTGATGGGCAGAGGTCATCAGCAAGTGTTGGATTTTGTTCCTTCATTTTTGAAGTGTGCTGAAAGTGATCTTCAATTTAAAACACTTTCTTAATGTAGGTGGCTATTTGTAGTCATCCTTTATTTGGTTGTCTGAACTTGTTTGTGATCTCTGGTTAACATTGCTTAAATATAGCAGTGTTAGGAAGCTCCAACAGCTGTGCAGAGATGGATTTTGTGGCTGCTGCTTGTGCAATCTGAACTTTGCATTATTAGGAATCAGTAGACAGGTATTCCACATGTGTTTACTGCTAAGCTGGGCAGGGGGGAGCCCTCCCTCTGCTTCCCAATTCAAACTTAGTCAATAGCCAGTCTTGAAAACATTGTGGAAAAGTTTTGCTCCCACTCGATGACCTGGAAATGGTTGGAATAGGAATCTGAATAATGGTAGGAGAACAGTGATACAAGTAATGTAACATGTGTCCCTCACGAGAAGGGGTCAAAATATCCAAGTTACTTTTCTGCACTGAGGAAGTCTTATTTCCTAAAGTTCTGTATGGTTTTAATCTTGTATTTTTTGGGTAATGCATAGCAAGAGACTCTTTGGATCACAGGTGCTGGAAGGATGAAGCGAAGGAGTAAAACGAAGCATTTGTTATTCAGCAGTAGAGTCCAGCAGTCCAAAAGAACGCTAAAGCTCTCCATGTTTCCATCAGAGACAAATCTATTTTGAGAGATGAAGTCTCAGTAGCTATTACTTAAATTGTTCTTAATAAAAATGTTCTGTAGTAGTTAGTTAAAATCGCTCCATTGTAGTTAAGGTAAACAGCTCCACGTGATGCTGCTAGCATTTCTTATACTACAGTAAGCAACATATGTTTGATTTTATGGGAAGAAGCTTGGTCCTAACTGCTCCACTACCTGTAACTGTCTGACACAGCTTTCTGGATGTCTCATATTATGGCCAGAAATACCACAGACCAATAAGTCTGCTTGTTTGTGTTTTGTTTTGGGGAAACATTTCCCTCCCATGCACACTTTTTTCTTTTAATATCCAGAATTGCAGATCGTTGAGGAAATGCAGCCTCATACGTGAAGCTTGAATTTGTCATTTTGGCACTTTTCCCAAAGCAGATGAGAATGTCCAGCAGACCAACTAGCAACATTTGGTATTATCCCTGTAGCACTCCTTACCTGCACAGAGATATTGAATAACAAGGTTGAGGACTTGAAATATTTGCCTCTCTGGGCAAACTGTGTGAAACAGGAAGGACTTGCTCTGTGGAGCTAGAATAGGTAGGTAGTGGTTAAGGAGGACTCTCTTAATGAGGAGGGAGTCCTTTCTCTGCTTTTCTGTGTTTGCATGTAAAGCATGAAAAAAATCTAAGGCAAAATGTATTAATGCTCTAGATGAAGACGTAACATCGATGGCCTGTAGCGCAAGATGTTAACTGATAAGATCTCTTTGAAGCCAAGCTTGACTTGCTTCCTCATAACCTAGTATTCTCCATTCGTTTCTTTTTAAAGTTAAGTTTAAAAATTAAATTACATTTTTGTCTAATTGAATGTTCAGTATCAAGAATGAAAAATTATTCTTTTCCAAAATACCATTACGGGGGCACGTTAAATTTGGATCATTTTAAATATTGTACTGACATTTTTAAACTTTGTTTTAGCCAAGGATTTACATCATGTAGGAATGGGCACATTTTGAAGCTTGTATAAACATTTTAAAATAGAAAGCAATTTTCTCAAATCTTTTTGGATTTAAAGCTTATTTTCAAACTTTATATATTTCAAACCATCTTAATTTGAAGTAACTACAAAGGAAATGTCCTTCATTTACTTTAAGATAGGCGGCAGCAGTCAGTTGAAGCTAATTCTGCTTTAGAAGCTGCAGAGAAGGAAAATACTCCCTCTGATTTGGGTTAGTGTCCACAGTGGAGAAAAGTGGTGAGCTAGAACATAGCTGCAAGAGCAGTCCAACCATATGTAGAGTGTCCACTTTTTGCAGGTAGTATTTCCCCTCCCTCTCCTGTTTTTTCAGTTATTCCCCTTCTAATGCATGTAATATACTCGACATTTGATTTTTTGTCAGATGTGGATTAAAGTGGGTTTAAAAAAAAAAACATCTATTTTTTCAGTCACGAGGAAAGAAGGCTACATTGAACTGTCCAAAGTGTGGATGATTGTGGATCTTTATCCTTCCAAGCAAGGGTGCTTCATACCAAGCAGCTCAGTGCTTTATTTCAAGCTGTGGAGGCTGCTGCTGGAGGCATTACCCTCCCTGTTATGCCGTAATTCTCTAATTATGGAGCGTCCATTGGATCTTCTGGATCCAGAAGCAAATGTGAAATGTGTGATTTTGTGCGGTGCCATTGTCATGAAGACCATCTTTATTTTCCTGAGCAGCACACATGTTGAGATCTAAGCTACAACAAAAGCAAGTTGCTTTATTCTTCAGTGAAACTCTCATTGGTTTTTCACATACTTGAATTCATGTTGATGCCTTGTTTCAGCTAATACATTTCAAGTTGTAATAATATGGACCTATATTCAAAAAAAATTGAGCTCTTAAACATGGGAAGTCCATCTCCATGAGAAGTTCAGATGGGAAAACTTCAGTGTTCAAGAATGTATAGTTGGATATTAAACTGGAAATCTCAGAGGCTTAAACCTCCACAAGAACGGAGAAAGTATAATGCATTCTGTAACAAGTTATTCTTTCTTTTTTCCCGCCCCTTCTCAGGACACTGGAATTGCAAAATAAAATTACAGTGTTACCTTCTGCTTGTTCTAAGCCTCCTGTACTTGTGTAGCTCATCCTTTAGGAGAGATATCGCTGAGAAAGATTTAAGCATTTCTTAACATATATAGCAGACTTTGTATAGGACCACAAAAAAAAATTGTTTTTACCTGTAAACCTAAGATGCAGGAGAATATAATAATTTGTATATGCAGAAATAACCAGCTCATAATCTAATGAGATGTGGGTGGGTTGTTTGGTTGTTTCTTTTATGTACATTTCTAAATGGCAAGCTGTTCTGGGAGAGCTTTTGTGTGTGTTTTTTCCTTTCCTGATCATTTAATCACCTAGTATTAAAAATGAACAAAGAAAAATCCTCGATGCCTACAGAATGGGCAGGGCTTTTTTGCCTCATTTGTGCTTGAGGACAGTGTAGTGGGTTACAGTTTTTGTGATACTGTGCAGCATGGCCATACACAAACAAGCAGGAAAAGGGCAGTTTTCCTGTAACTGAAGGTGACTTTTAGATCATTTTACACATCGACTCTACTGACTTGTAAACATTGCCTAGTGCAGAATGCTGCCTGTTCAAATTGTCTTGCTTTTGTTGCTTAAAAGTATTTCGGTGAAGAAAAGCAGATGGCAGCTACTAGACAATTCTAGTTCATGTTGGATAGTTTATCTTTCTTTGATATAATACCTTTAAAAAAAAATAAATCTCAATTTTTAGCATACTTGCATACACTTATAAGGAAAAACATACCTGTGAATTCAGATATGTGAATTCTGATTGCTTTTGTTTGGTTAGCGGGACTGAACTTCAGGTTCATGTTGGTCTGGACTGTGTCTTTAAGGATGACATGGTGACGGGAGAGCACTTAGAGAATGACAGGATAAAAAGTACATTGAGATAATTATTTGTATTTACAATACAATACATTACAAATACAATATATGTATTTGGCCTTTTGGTAAATACTTTTTTTTTCTGGCATGTAGGAGTATCTTGAGCAGCCTTACATGCCCAGTGATTCCTCACTGTATTTTTCTTAATTGAAAGGTGATGTATAGAAGCAGCAGTGTCGCATTTGACTTTGTGTTTCTAAATTTCATACCTGTACATCAGGAGCTGTAGCAGTGATGAAGTTTCTCTAAGGTTTTTAAGTGCACCCTGTTTAAAGTTTTTCCAAATTCCAGTGCTGCTTCTTTGGGTTTTCTTATTCTCCTTGGTGCAGTGTCTGGATTCATAAGCTTGTCCATGCAGTTATGTCTTTCCAACTTAATTATTGAAACAGTGCAAGTAATAGGCTTTAAAACAGGGAAAAGAGCAATAATATTTAAGGAGGCGATATATGCATTCTTAAGACCTTCTGCCTTTTACATTGGCTTGAGGCAAGGATGTTGGCTCACTAGAGAGGAGGGGAAAAAAAAAACCCAGAATGTTGAGTTTGGTGATGACCTGCTGCATGCAGAGCTCTTCTCTGCTGTCCATTCTGAGTGCAGGGGCCTGTCATGAGCTGGGTCTTCAAACTACCAGGGAGGCAAGGAGAGCTGGACCATGCAAAAGCTGAAAGAGGAGGGAATAATGTGTTGGTGCTTGGACTCTCCTGTGATTAGGGCAGGAAGAAGCCCTTTGAAGAGCAACCTACTTGGCCATATAAGCAATAGGCCGTGTCTAGTCAGAAGGGATCTATGCAAATGCTGCCTGTCTCAGACTGAAAAATATGTTGCAGCATCTTAGGAAAAGCTCAAGCCTTGCAGCAAAAGGTCAAACTGCCTTCCAAATAACCGTGTCACAGCGGGAACCAGCACCTCCATCTTTCAGTGCTCTGTGCTCCTGATGCAGCAGTTTCCTGAGGTGGAAACACGGGCCCTGCATGGCAATGGGCACACACTTGCCAGTCTTGCTGCCTCCCCATAAAGCTTCAGCCTAAGTAAGAACAGGTTCATATCAGTACCTGGTTCTGCTCTTGGGGATGGTGGAAAGTACTAATTGATTAGCAAGTGGTATTAATTACTTTAATACCACAGTTTCTGTGTCCAGGCTGCTTGTGTGAGCAGTGGCAATGGCCACGGAGGTCCTCCTGTGCCTTTGGTGCACTTGGAGCCTGCAGGGCAGTGAGATCACGTATGTAACCTTCCCAAACCTAAACACCATAATATCAGTGCATCCTTCCACACCTTTGCACCTTTCCTCGTGCACAACGTCGCTGTTATCTAAGAGGAAGCTGCCTGAACGAGTTTGAGAGCCAGTGTGAGGCTCTTTGCTTGGGTTCATTTCTGAGGTGATGGTGGTGGTTGTTTTTCTCCCACCTGGCTTCTTAAAGTGAATCCAAAGCTACTGGACTCTTCAGGTGCAGTTCAGGCACACCTGAGTGTCTCACTTGATTTGACCTGAAGGCAGAATCTTATTTAAAAGTAGAATTTCTGCCATTGTTTTTTTTCTATGTATTTGCTATCCTGATACCCTTTTTAAAATAGTAATTAGAAAATTACTTGAAATGATTGTTTGCATAATGTGCAAAGAGATGAATTAATCTCTCTTAATCCTTTGTGGCTGGAAAAATCATTTTAAAGATATTACTGAGTAGCAAATAAATAAACAGAATCTTTTGAATTGAATCCTGTGCCTAGTCCTAGCTCATTTCTCTCTAATATTAGACTCATAATGACTTTAGTATTACTAGTTGCTTTGTCAACATGAGTTAAGCAATGAGATAACAGAATGGATTCAAGGAATTTATAAATAAGTACACTGCAAGTGCAGAAGTGACCAGCAAGGTTTTCCATTGGACTGTCTGCATAACCAACAGACCATTTAACTTTTCAGTAGTCCCTGTGCTCTTAATTACTAAGTTGTTTGAATATTAACAGGAGTATTTGTAAGATAATCTTCATATAAAGTCTTCAAGCAGTGATATTCTTTGAGAGCTTATTTCAGATCCGGCTAGGATGCATAATTTATTCCACCCACCAGTTTCAACTTCTCCTTGCTTGGAAGTCGTAATACGCTTGCCTCCTTATTCTTGCTTATAATTGTAGCACACACTGTCTTTTAACTACTCCCTGGAGAGAGAGGAAAAAAAAAATAGATTTGAAAGTGAAAAAAGCTGAAATTGCTTTTTATACCTATTGCTCTTGCCTGAACTGTCTCTGGTTTTTTGTTTGTTTGTTATTTCCTCCCCCCAATATCTCAGATGTGGACAAGATCCATGTCTGGTGGTGGGCTTGTTTGTATTCCTTCACTTATTTTCCACAGAAAATATTGTCTGTATTTTCCTGACTCATTTCATCAGGCAGTGTATAATGCTGCAATTATAGATTCAGGTCCTTGCAAAACTAACCTAGAAAAACTGCTTTACCTGCCTCTGCAGTTCTGCAGCTACGACTTTGCAGTGGCTCATTAAAGAGCATTATTTGACAGTCTCCTGCCTGTGAGGGAGGGAGGAACTGATCTCCAACCACACATCAGTCTTTTGATCTGCTGGTTTGTGTCCTGCTGATATCTTCAATCAGTGAGTAAACCTCCACTAGTGCTATAAGGACCTCACTAGCAATATTGCAGCTAGTTGATGATTCACAGCTAGTGCTTGAAATATGTCTGTTAGATAATTCCTGAACAACTTAAAATCTGGCATATTCATTTTTTTTTCCCGAATACATTGGATATACATGTGCAGCAGATCTCTAGTAGCAAATGTCTTACATTGCCATAAGCCTTTGACTTAATCAACCACATTTGTCATTGGCATCCCTCAAATGCTTATTTTTAATTGAGCAAATGACTTGTTTATAATGGATTGATTGGCCTTGGGCGGCAGGTGCCACTTCTGTGCCTCGTGGAATGTGATTCCCCCGGATTCCGGCTGGGAGGCCGGCGCAAAGGCTACGTAATTGCCTCCATACCTGAAAAACTTTCTTCTGAGGCCTTGCTGTTACTCCATGAGCTATTGTCAAACACGACTGACGTTCCTTATGGTAACTTGCACTTCTGGCAGTTTGCGGGACATTCTCGGTTCCTTTCCATGAGGAATTGTTATGGAAGGTTTTAAAAAATAAAAACATAAAATAAGATTCCCTTGTGAAGGAGGACAAGAGTCCTTTAAGGAATAGAAAAGAGCTGTGTTGGCAAGTGCAAGATGTGAGTAGCTGGTACTGTTTTAGAGGGAAAACTAATATTTCTGGGTCAATGTTTTGGTTAAGCAATGAAGCTGATCACCCAGGACTTGTTCTAGTGGTTATCTGGTAGCTAGAAGAGTGTTGTGCTGGTGTGGTACCTGGCAAAACAAGCCCGTTTTATTACCGTGAGGAGGTATTTTGGGCACAGCTGTGTTTTGTTTCATCCATTCTCCCTCTCAAATGTAGCCTGTGCTTTGAGGAGTATGAATTCTTTACTTCCTTCTCCTTTTCTTAAAAGTAGACAAGTTGCTTATTTGAACTCATGTTTCAAAAAGCTAGAAATAGTTTGTCAAGATGTGGTATTAAGGCGATTGAATAACTAGTACTACTGCAGACCTGTGCAGGAAAAAAGCTCTTGCTGCTTTTTCATTTTCTTTCTTTTATTTGTCACTGAATGTGGAATGAAAACGTCTTCTATGCCATGCTGGATATTGAAAACAGTTGCTTTGCCCTTTTGTGAAATCAGTCTTCAGATCAGATGACTCCTGTTGCTTTTTTTCCTTCCTTGTTTATGGCTGGAAAATTACTGATTGTTCAGGTTTTGAAATCATCTTTACCGTAAGAGTCCAACTCAAAACATAAAGCTGTTAAATCCGAGCACTTAGCAAATTAAGTTTTATTTTTGGTGGGCTTTTTAGTGTCTTTGATTATTTTTGTAACAATTAGGAAAGATGACTGATTAAAAAACCTGCTTATGAGGGTCAGAATATAATTATTTTGACGGATAGGATAGTTGCAAGCCAACTCCTGCTCCAGCCCTTACAAAAATATAGGCAGGGAAGGATAATCCTCTTTATTTTGTGTTATGTGAAGAATTAAGACCCTCCAAACACGTTGAGGTGTTTTTGTTCTTTCACTCATCCTAAATGCCCTGAAACAGTTACCTCAATTTAGAAAATACTTGACTGAATCCTTTGTCTCTTCATCAACTGTCCTTTCCCTCTTCTCAGGTACATGCTTGTTTTCTTGGAGTACAGGATGGCTTGAAAAGCTTTTTTGACCCCTCTGTATTGCAGACAAACAATTTAACATTTCAAAGGATGGCCCTGCCTCTGTGGGTGTGCTGGTAAATATTCTTGCAGGGACTAAGTCTTGTAGCATTTTAATTAACTCTCCACAGAGGGAGCCTTCCCGTGGAGGAAACATGCGTTTTCTTTAGAAAGGTTTTCTAAAGTAGATCACGGGCATAAACTATGGAGTAGAAAAATTAACTTGAAATATAAGTGTCATCGTGTGACTGTTGCTGCTGTAGCAATTGATGAAAATTCCTGCAGCTGTAAATCAGTGCGGCGTGCAAGTACATAAAAAGCTTTCTTATATGGAGAGCACAGCAGGCCTTGCTGCAGCTGCAACAATCCCAGAGAGACCTGAACTCCACAGTGTCCTGGGTCGGGAATTTACTGCTTGGGCTGCAAGAAGGAGCCCAGACTCCATGGCAGGGGAGAAAATGCTTTTCATAAATGTCTTATCTGTGAATGCCTCACTTTTCAATTCAATTTGAATATGCGTCAGCAGAAGTGCTCCAGGAGCACTGAGCAGGTTTGATCTCCCACCAAGTTCACCTGGAGGGAAACGGCCAGCCCTGAAGATGACTTACATGCAGAATGGTTAAGCTCCATACTCGAAGTGTACATTCCTACATGAAATATGTTTTTCATTTTTATTTGTTTATAGTTAACTCTAAACAAATTTGCACTGGGGATCTGTTAAAGTTATGGTTGTAATTTTGTTAGAAGAGGGTAGGATTTCTTTTTAAGAGAGCTTTCACTGTGAATGCAGGTCACTTTATGAAGCCCAGTGCAATAAGCAATTCCTTGACTTAGTAGTAGAAACTACTACTATAAATTGAATTTAGTTAGACTTTCTAATGGCAAATTCTTAGAATATTGACAGAGAACTTATTTGCTTTTGGACATACCTTGTGTTTTGTTTTTTTTTTTTTAATTCCATGATTGCTTCTACTTTCTTTTTCATTCCTGACAGGGTTTCCACCTGTCTTACAGGACAGAGTAAGTAAAAGTAACTGAATAAGACTTGCTGACTGCCTGCCATTTTTTGTCTTAGTTTTGTTTTATTTTTCAATAAATAGGAGAGAATGGAATAATTCTCTCATTGTATACAGAAGTTATTGGTATATAATATGACTTATTCTAAGGAATTAAGCACAGATGTGTTTCCTATTTTACAGATGGCAAATCCAGGTGAAATCAGAAGATCAAACTGACATCCAAGTTTTAATTATTAGCTTAGATGTCTACAGCCTGCTTTATCGGTAATTCATAACGTTGTTAGGGAGTTGGTGCACAGGGCAGTACTCTAAGTATTTATATTACTATGTCAGGGCACGATTTCCAGCATTTCTGAAAATTGTTTCTCAAAATAAAGTCACTGAAAATGAGGAAACTTTGTGAACACGCTGCAGCTCTACAGGAATTCGTCCAATTCACTTCTACCTCAACTGAATCTTTGGTACCATTTTGTATCTCCCAGTATCGGCCTAACAATCTGAGCGCCGCAGACCCTGGTCACAGAAGTTCCCTCCCGCTACAGCATGACCAGTTCACATTTTGAAGTGCACTGTTCTCTTTCTGTTCAAAACAAGGAAATCCGATGCAGTTTTATCTCAATATCGTAGACCCCTGTCTATGTGGCTGCAACGTGGCCTGCCTTGTGTCTGTGGTACTGAGCTTGAATTAATAAGTGCTGGTGGATCATATCTAAGCTGAGATCGGTATTGGGTAAACTACGTCAATAACTGAGGAAATGACCGAGTTGTAAAGTTGGTGTCTGGCTATTGCAGCTCCTGGGTATTGCAGGGTGCTTCTAAATAGAGAAATTGAAGAAGATGGTGAAGGATTATCAACACTTTAATGATTTCTCCCACAGTTCTGGATGAAACTTAGGCCGGATTTCAGTGACCGTGTACAAGTGGAGCTGTAGTCAAAAGAAGTTGCGACTCGACCGCCGCTGCTGGGCGGAAGGGCTGCCCCTCCGCGCTCCAGGGGTCCCCTTTGCTCAGTGGGGCCCTCCAACCTTATCCCGGTCGCCAGAGTCGCCTGCCAGCGCGGCTGTGAAGGAACCGCGCCGCCCAGTAGGGAGGCACCTGTGTGTGACTTGCTGGGCCGTCACAGCGTGGTGGAGCAAACCCCTCTGGCAAAGGGCGGGAGGGTTCCTCTTCCCGAACCAAAACCGTAACAGCCGGCTGTGGTGCCAGGCCGCTCTCCCTGCACTGGTTTCGACCGGTTTCAGTAGCTTGTAGGCACCATGGTCTTTTTCTGTGTCACCCTGATTGATTTTTCATTCACTGTTCGCTCTGCGCCGAGCAAGAGAGGGTTCTGCAGCCAGACTACCACGGCTTGTCCCCCTGCAAAATTCAACCTGTTCACATTCCATCTTGCAGTTTACTTCCAGCTCTTAAAATTACGAAAGGAAAAACATGTTTTCAATATTGGCTTTATTTTAAATATGATGGGAGACTCTTCTTAGGGGGGAGTCATGAGGATCAAGCCCAAAGAACTTCTGATGAAATTTAGGTACAAGATAATGGTTGGGCATTTCATAAATGTTCTTGTAAGTCACCTCTATGCCTGATATTTCCTTAAAAAGGAAATGCAACCTTCCCATGGCTTACTGCCTATCCTTCATCAAGAAGATGATCTTGTATAGCACTGTCTAAGAGTGAGAGTTTCCCCAAGTCAGGTAACGTCCTCATATAGAGGCTTTTATTTTTGCTCTTCCCTTGTTTATGTTTCAGGCCCATGCATTCTTAGACACCTGCCAGATACAAGGTCAATCTCCTTGTGCTTCTACAAGACTTTTCCCTCCGCCCACCCTAGCATTAGGGAGTAGCTATTTTTGAAAGTCCGAATGGTCTCAAAGAGCACTTTGATGGAGGAGGATGCACTAGCTTGGCACTACTGCATCACTCCATGTTACAGTAGATGTAGCAAATGAGTTGTGTGGTTTGGTTCATCAGAGAGGTAGATGCACAGCTGTGCAGGTCTTAGTTCACAGTCTTGCAGCACATGCTATCTCACTGTTCAGTCCTCATCTGTTGACTGGCTTTAATGTTTCTTGGGCTGTTCTGTGACGTTTTGCAGTCTATTGGCTTGTATCACAAACTCAGCTCATAGGTAAACCTGTTTCCACCAACACCACAACTGTACAATCTGCCTTGAAGCCTTGGTGTAAGTGGATTCCACTGCTACAGGCTGCATTAAATATCTGTTACAACGGATGAACAGTGGATGTGGAAACAGCAGCTCTGAAGATGGATATCAAAGACTATTGTTACTTGCTTATTTATCTTCTGCTCCCATTCCTCCTCTCCTGTGTTAGGGACCAAGTAAGTACCCTTCCTATATTGGTGCGAAATAATATTCGGTGCTGGGGTACCAGAAATGGTAGGTAACAACCACGCAGTTCAGTTATTTCCTTCATTTTACTGTTTCCCAGCTCTATCCCAGCATCTTTTATGGAAAATCTGCTTTAGGTAAAGAAGGGTACTAAATTGTTTCAGAGAACAGGGAACTGCATAGCAGAAGTTTGTGTGCCTTTCGGAGCTTCTGTGATTTCCGGTGTCTGTCCTGAAGTCAGTGAACCCCTTTCACCAGAAGTTCTAATTCAAGTGGTGATAGTAGCCAAAGTTAGTCCAGTCTGTAACTATATGAAAACTATATCAACTATATGGTTTTCATATAGCAGTAAGCCTGACCCAAAATATCTTCTTAGGCAAGCACAATGTTAACTCAAGGTATTTTTAATTCATTTTTTTCAGCTGTTCATCTCCATTCTTGGAGCTGTCCCCAAAACTTTGAGTTGCTGTATGTATCAGACAGGTATAAAAATATTTTATAAAGGGAATGGACCTTTCAAGTGGATAGAGCCTGGGCTGTTCATCTGCTTCTCTTCTGGCATCTTGATCTGAACTTCGTACTGTCACAAGCCACAGAATGGGCTGAAACAATTATCAGCTCTTCAGAGATGGAGAAATTCCGGTCTGTTAAACTTGATTTTGTAATAAATTTCTTGGCAAAGCACTACAGTAAAATCACATCTATCCTTTCCAAGGCACGTGACTTCTTGTAGTCATGATCCCTGAAGTCTTGTATTACCCTGGTAGAGGAGGAGGAGGAGGAGGAAGGGCAGAGATTAGGTGGTTTCTGATGTGGTTCTGTTCTCTGCAGTCAATAAATTTTGTCTCATTAATTGATCAGTGATCATCAAACTATGAAACAATCCTCTTGGTGTTCAATGGGCGCTTCCTTTCTGGGTAAGGAAATTCCATAAGCAGTTTCATTTTATAGAGACTGTGATCTTAGGAAGAACTGAAGCCTCACACCAGCTCCTTTGCTGTTCAGAAGAGAAGAGATGCTGCTGCTGGTCTGCCATATGAGATCTGTGTATGAAAGAGGCAAAGGACTTGTTGTTTGCAGTGTGTTGTAACTGCTAAG
Organism: Rhynchotus rufescens; assembly: GCA_032273925.1. Taxonomy (NCBI): domain Eukaryota; kingdom Metazoa; phylum Chordata; class Aves; order Tinamiformes; family Tinamidae; genus Rhynchotus; species Rhynchotus rufescens. Next base: position 17,327 of record JAVCKT010014020.1, read on the forward strand.
GTGAAGGTACAAAGTCACCCCTCCTTTGCCGGTGATTATTCTGTGTGATCATTTCCTGGACAACTCCAGAGTTTGCTGTATCCTAGGGCCTTGAATCTAGTGCAGGAAGCATATAGAGCTTTGCTTTTCTTCTGGTGGGCCAGTAGCAACCATTTAAACCCCTTTAAAGAAGTACCAGAATTGTGCTTTTTCCCCCCCCACCCCCGACTAATGATTCCTGATGAGAAAATCTTGGATACCTGGATGAGAGTGATCAGTGAGTGTATTTCTTAATGCCTGCAATGTTAATGTTAGCAGTTACAATCAAGGTTAGACAAAGCCCAGACACCATATCCAAAGCATCTTTGAAACTGGGATATTCTGTGATTCCTGCTGCCTCTGTCACCTGAATCACCTTGGATGGACATGGGAGTGGAGGTGCTAAACTATCATTAAAATGCTCCAATCTGACCCTTGTGCTAGAGAGCATGAGAAGCATAATCAAGGCTCCCTTATTCCACTCCTGAAGGAGAGAACCTCAGAAATAGTGAGGTAGGCTCTGCTTAATAGAAAAGCTTCTCAGCACAATGATCTGCTCTGTGTCCTCTGTTGTCACTTTCTTGGAATATCTGTTTATGCTGGGAGAGTCTGGTTTGGCACTCAGTATCTGAGTCCATTGAGTATCTGTTTCAGCTGTTACTCATCTTTTGTTCACATCTTGATCATCTGTTTAATTCTTGAGAAATTTGGGAATAGCGGGCACTGTAATACTTTACTTTTTTTTCCCCCATCCCTTTCTTGATCAAAGGTTTTGTTGGTGGTGGTGGTGGTGATGCTTTGTTTTGTTTTCTTCTCTGGGACTTAAAAACTGCATGAAGCTATGTTTCTGCTTAGGAAGTGCTAACTTAAACTTTTATAACTGATCTGCTGATCCCATCTTTCAAAAATAGAATCATCCTTTACATTCTTCCAGTTGGTTTTCCAAAGGGCATTGGAGTTGAGCTAAAAATGAGCCATTTATCTTCCTTTCTTAAGTTTATATGCCAACCATTGTTGTACCAAACTGATGCTAGTTTCCATGTTTACAGGGCTCAGGGCCCTCAGGAAATCTGCAATGCCAGGGTTGATTAAAAGCCTTGACCACCTCTATGCAAAAGTAGTTGAAGTGGATATGAGCAAGCTATTCCAGGGCTTTTGGGAGGTTCAGTGGTAGCTTAGTAGGCTCTTTGATAGTGCCAGCCTGCTGCTCGAGGCTGAAATTGGAAGTGTTGCTCGTGTGGTTTTCTGAAACTCTGTCCAACTTCTCACCAAGTGTTGTCATCCCTGAAGTCCCTGAAAGAAATGATGAAACACAGTAGAAGACTTCTGCGCTGTGTGAAGGCCTGTTGACTAATGACTTAGATCTACTAGTACCATTCATGCAACTGCCTTGCCACTTAAAAGTAGAAGAAAGATCAGCTCTTTAGCAGTAAGACAAGTTACTTGATATGTGCAGTTCAGATGGAGATCTCCTACACATTTTTCCTCTACACTTTACCTTCTCTTTCCGTTGTCTCTTAATCCTGGTTGTTGCTCCTGTGGTCTGCACATTTGCTCACTCATGAGGGACTCTGAAATGTTACTGCCTGTATTCTGCCTGGCACGGGGGGTGCCAAGCTTGAGGAAGGGTTGAATACGAATGCACGTTTATTCCTGTGCAGGTTTATTCTTGAGCAAATTTAGCCTGATACTAAAAACTGTTTAGAGGTTTTCTTTTCCCATATGGGAA
>JAVCKT010014021.1:0-12164 GCA_032273925.1 Rhynchotus rufescens
CCGCATCCTGCTGCAGCGTGGCGGGCCATGGACAGGGTTTGTGCGATCCTGCTCTCCCAGCACCGCATCCTGCTGCATCGCAGCGGGCCATGGACAGGGTTTGTGCGATCCCGCTCTCCCAGCACCGCATCCTGCTGCAGCGTGGCGGGCCATGGACAGTGTTTGTGCGATCCTGCTCTCCCAGCACCGCATCCTGCTGCAGCGTGGCGGGCCATGGACAGGGTTTGTGCGATCCTGCTCTCCCAGCACCGCATCCTGCTGCAGCGTGGCGGGCCATGGACAGGGTTGTGCGATCCCGCTCTCCCAGCACCACGCTATGGTGCATCGCTCCAGGCCGCGCGGCTCTCCCAGCACCGCATCCTGCTGCAACGCGCAGGATCACCTGGCAGGGCCAGCGCCACCGCAGCACACGGGAGGGATGTGGTTTTAGCTCTCAGCAAAGCCCCAGACCCGAGCGCGGAGCGAGCACAGGCGCGAGAGGCTCTCCCGTTGTGCTGGGACGCGGTCGGGGTGTCGGGAAGCAGCCCTGTCCCCGGCACGGTGCGCGGCTCTGCCACGCTGGCTCGTCCCCAGCGCGGCGGCGCTGCTGCACGACACGCACGGCCCGCTCACCCTGCCAGCTGCGGCCGCGGCACGCGGGAACTGCCCTCGCGGAACCCTATTCCAGCACATCCTTAATTACCATTATAAATTACGGATGGGTTGGCACGCTCTGCTACTACGTGGTACTTTTGTTTTAAGTCAACGCACAAGGAAACGGGACAAACATATGCTATTTTATCAATTAGACCCGTTGCTTACAAATGGGAAGGCAAAGAAATTCCTTAGCTTGTATTTTCTGTCATTTTACAAAAACATACCTGGGTGACAAGGTTAAATCAAGCAAAGGAAATCCCTGGCACTTATCATCCACAGGCATTACTGATAAATTGTGCAGCAGAGGAATAAAGGATTACCTTCTGTATTTTTTCATTACACTTTTCTTTTGTTACAGAATACATAAATCCATTGTGGCACAATGTAATATGTATCATCGTGCTACACCTGTGGACGTTTCATAACGGCTGCCATGTCTGTGCAGTCAGGAATGATAAGTGAACCACCCGTGAATGTTAATGATAGTGATCATTCGGAGGTAACTTGGCTTTCCATCTTCTTTTACAGCCTCAGTGCTGGAGCCAGGGTGGCAAGGTTCAGAGGCGGAAAAAGCAAAGAAAACAACCAGGAGAGGCAGGAGCTGCAGGGCTCGGGTGCCAGCCACACGGCCCTGGGCACCGGCATTTCTGGAGCATCTTCCACAAACTCAGCTCATGGAAAACAAAACACATACAGGACGAAGGGCTTCCGTTTTGAGCACGAAATGAACTTCTCCAAAAGCCATTTCCAAGCTAGAACTTTTTTTTTTTTCTCTTTTCTTTTCTCCCAAGCAAGGTGGAATTTATAGCACTTAGAGCTCTCTGCAGAAAATGGCTGGCATGGTTGAAAGTGCCTGAGAATGACTAATAACCATCTCCTTGATCAGCACGGAGTCAAAGTTAAGACTAAAAATCCCAGCTGACACAATGTATTTAACTTCAGCTGGGTAATTCTTTTTTAGATAGAACGCATAATGATATGAATCAGAACGACTGTGCCAGCCACATTGTTAATTCTGAGTCTAAATGACACTGCTTTGGTGGATCTAAAGTTAGCCTCCCACCACTTTTTGTGCTGTTTGGCTTAATAGCCTGCATTCTGCCACTACCACAGTCCAACACCAGAGACGTAACCTTCCTGACCCAGCTCAATTCCTGGGGCTCCTGCCTTGCCCTGCTCCCCAGGAGCCACCCTCCAAATTAGGCACCTACATTAATTTCAGAAAATCTGCACCTTCTTCTAAAATAAGTTTTGTTGATTACCCACACCTATGTATAAACTGGTAACAGGCCTATTGGGGAGTGCTTCTTTAGTCTGAGTAAATACACATTTCCAAGCCTTGCATTTGGAAATGAAACAAATGCTTGATTATTTTTAAAATGTTTCAAACCTTAGTCTGTCAGGTATCATGGTGGTGCTACTTTGAAAAACACACACACACATAATAGTCAAAGCAATTTAAACCTAATAATAAGACAGAAAAAGGTGCTCCTGTGCTGAGGAGCTGCACTGCCAAACTTCATCCACATGCCAACTGGCAGCTGAGTCACAACTCCTAGAAACACCATTTGATTTAGCATCTCAAGTTGTGATAATAACATTTCCAAGAAAAAAATCCTAAATGATAGCACAAATTTATTTAAAGCAACTTTCGCTCTGGTCTTTCAGGTATTACTTCACCCTCTTGCAGCGTCTGCATTTACATGAACACAGAGCTTTGTTTGACTCCTCCGACAAACCACACTCAACATCAAAGAGGATTGTTTGGGAATGTGGCGCTTGACATTGGACAAAGCACTGCTTTCCACAACAGACATTTTCCAAAAACATAACTCGCTAGACTAATGGGCAGTTGGAAGCCAGAATGACTGCCCTCCGTCTTCTCCTTGTGTAACTTTGCCAGAGTCCTTGGAACTTGCCAAATTCGGTCATGCCTGCTTAGCTTGCTCGACTGATTGTGCCAGAAAAGAAAATAAGACACAGATGTATTTGAGCTCTCCGAGATGCCAGTAAGAGAGACAGCTAATGGCTTCATTTCGACCCTCCCCTACCAGCTGGGCACAGGTGGGGGGATAATGAGGTCCCTCTCCCTAATCAAACTCAATTATTTACTACTCTGTATAGCCACAAAGACACTCACATTCAGCTCAGAATATAAAATGCACTGTAGGCTACTTTCAACCACCACCAGCGGGTATTTATAACTAACTCAAGTGGGTAAGAGTTTGCCTTGGCAGGAGTTTAAGTGTGTAAAGTTCTGCAAACTGGTTTTGCTCAAATATGTCCTGCTGAAGCAGGGCCCCGGCGAGGCTCCATAGCTGTCAGCTGGGTGAGCTGCTCAGCGTCGGCCAACAGACCCGAAACAGGGCTGGGCAGAGCTGAAATAACCCACCCTGCTTCTCGGCGGAGCTTCTCAGAAGCTGCAGCTCTTTTCAAGAGTGATATAATATTAATAAACATTATAAGTCACAAGCCTGACAGAGCAGCAGCTGAAATACTGTAGCTTGAGGAGGAAAAAAAATAAAGAGATGGAAGGTATAAAACCACAATTACATGCACTAGTAGGATGACAGAAAAGGAAGATGTAGAATTTAAAACAAATTCCTACAAAAAAGAGACAGCATATACATTTAAACTCCTCAGCAGTAAATATCTTGAGTGATGATCAAATAATTTTCTATTATAGGAATTGCACTAAAAAAACAATTTAAATGTAAATAGTTATTAATAGCTATTTACATAGGAAGCAAAAACAATTTCATAGTAAAACAGGGATACAAAACCCAAACTTTTTCAGAAAAGCACAACTTATGATGCACTTCTAATTGTCATGGCCTGCCTCATTAGGATACAAAACACTAAACTCACATGACCACAAATTATTTTAAAGTAAAAAAGAACATGCAATTACCTACTAATTAGTATTATATGATCCTATTTGCATCACTCAGACATTTCTCCTGAGCTGCCTAACAAGCATGTAAAATTTTGCCAAGGTATTTTTTGTAACAGTAGCATCAGGGCTGCAATTGGAAAGGTGGCCGACACAGCTGCACAGAAGACAAGATGTCGTGAGCACATTTTGTGCAATCACCCTTAGGGCTGCTAGAGAGACACTGGTAAATATTAAGAAGGGAGCTGAAAAAAAATCTTGTTAAAATGTACAAGCATCTGTTCATATTTTGTTACAATACTTTACAAAAAAAAAAAAAAAAGCAAGATTATTTTAAGGTTGATTTGTCTGAAAAATCAATTGTAAGGCAAACCCGGGGCAAGAACCCTGAATGTAGGTGAGAGAGAACCTGCATGCAGGTGAGAGCGAGCCCATCTTCCAGACGAAGCTGCAGCATTCCCTGGCCAGTGGAAAGCGAATGCTCTGCAGCCCCACGGGAGGAGCAGCAGCTGCCTGGGTGAACTGTGTGACTGCAGCCTGCGCGACACAGGCACCGGCCTCGCGATGGGACCCGAAGGATGGCTCGTGCCCTCTCTGCACAAGCCTCCACATGCCAGCACCCAGCTCAGCAAAGCAAAATATGTTTTCCTTAAATAACTTGTGGTTAACTTTGTGGCACAAAGTCCACAATAATGAATATAAAAATGAATTAAATAGGTCAGAAACCTCTTTTTATGCTTGATTATTCAGAACTGGAAGCAACTGTATGATTCTGAAATGTAAATAACCTTTTATGTTCTAAAATATTCCATTAAAATTGCAAACAATTATCAGAAAAGCTAAATTACCATCTCCATCTTGAGAGATGCAAACATTAAGTATTTTTCATTTATAAGATCTCTCTCGCAAGTAAAAATAATGGTGGTTAAGTATAGTATAAATCTACTGATGCTAACTTATTGACAATGACACACCCGACTCGTCTCGAGCTACAAGACAGCCGCTCCAAGAGCAAGTGTGGGTGGGAGGCTGGAGCCGCCTCTCCCGCTCCCTGCGCGCTGTTCTGCAGCACTCCTGGCCGTGCTCACGCTGCCCTTGCGACCGACCACGTCCCTCGGGCACAGCAGCACTGCTAATGCACTCTGCAACTAGCCTATTTAGAGTTAGTTGCTTTAGGCTACCAATTAGAAATATTCTCACAGTTGGTCTTTAAACATAAATTCACTACTTAGCAGGTTTAAAAAGAAGATTCTTTTTTCCTCTCTGTAGCTTTAGACTCACGGAGTCTCTCACCTGAGGCCCTTCAGTGTGTTTATTTTCTTACCTGCCTCATGAAAGATTTCCTATTAGCACCATGTGCAAAGCCTCACAGTACAAGTGCCCCCTGAATTTCATGAAATCCAAGTGAAGAAAAGTGTGTGTTGGGGAAGCAGAGGGGCCGGGACACACAGACGTTGGGCCAATACACAAGGTTAGCATCCGTACTCACATGCGGACAAAGAGCGACTGTTTTGCTGCCAGCCCGGGAGACGAGTACTTTTCAACCAGCGCCAGAGTGCTGAAGCCAAACTTGTGAATGGGCTCGTTGGAATCCAAGGGGGGAAAATCTGTGTCGACCTCGCCGTCATCCTCGGCAATATGGAGACAGTAGGCGTTGACGTTGTCACTGCGACACACAAAGGCACATTTATTCAGGAGGGAAGCTACACAGCAAACTCCGCTCCGCAGAACAGCACCAACTGATCAGCTAGCTAAATGGTACAGAAAATAAGCAAGCAGGCACACTTGTTATGGAAATAATTCACTTAAAAACCACTGATGACACATATTTGTATAAAAACTCAAATCCCAACACATCTTGCTACCATAACCATGTGGTAACAGAAAACAAACAAAACCCCTAGGAATGAGGCTGAGAGTCTTATTTCACCATTAACTGAACTGTAAGCAAAATAATGACGGATTGGTGATTAAAATACATCAAAGTCTACAGAAGTTCCATGGCTTCATAAAGCAGGTTACTATCACGGTTACTATCACGCCCTTTGTGGAAATTCAAGGGCAAACAAGCAGTGCCTGTGTATTCCTCTTACGTGTCAAAAGCTAATTGAATGTATACTAGCAAAGAGGAGACTGCTCTCACATATATAAAGTGTAATAAACACAAAATAAGGGATAAGCTACAAGGAAAATAAAACCAGTGTTCAGTACAGTGCCAATTGTTAAAAACCAGCATCTATTAACAAACAGAATTAAATAACAGCAGACTTTAAACAGGAGTTGTGTGGAGAAGATACAAAATCTAAGCCTCTTTCCATGTACTAACACCTCTTGGGAAATAACATTTTGTTTTGTATGTATGATAGAGTTAATCATGCTTTCCTAATATTAAAATCTATTTCAAATGTTAGTATTTGTTAGCTGCAAATAAGTTTCCTTTCTTATTGTAAATCTGCCATCATTCAGACATTTGGCAGAGCCATGAAATATGGCCTGAACGTTCACATGGCAGTATGTTTCTAAACTCTGCAGTTTAAATTTGGAGTTTTAATTGCATGATTGATGCTTAAATTAATTAATTGCAAAGTGCATGCTAATTGTTTAATTGGTCGCTTGATCTATATAGATCATTTTTTGAATTAAATGAGTTGATTTACAAAGTTTATTGATTGGATGTGACAATGAATTATTTCACTGACTACCTGATTTGCAATTTTCTCAATTAATTCACAAACCTTTGGTTGCAACTATGTGTTATTGAGAGTGCTAGTCCAGGTGATCTATATGCACACTGTCATGACTTAAGATATTTATTGTACTAAACAGATAATAATGATGCATTAATATTAATGTAAACTGTAAATTTGTTAAATGGATGGCTAACAGAAAGGTAATCCAGCAGTGTCTGCACTATAAATTTTGGAAACTCTGCAATACTGTTGAAGAAACTCTTATGCCTCTGAATTGTTGCGAAGAAGCAGCACACGGCTGTAGAACTGATTTTTGGGTCCTCAAGAGCACTGGGGCAGCCTTTGGAAGGGGCTTGGTGCCCGGCCGGGCTGCTCCGCAAGGGCGGCAGCTGCGATTTCCCTCTGCCCGTGCCCGTCCGGCGGAGGGGCTGCCACCCTGCCGGGGACACAGGGCCCTGTGCAGGAGCCCGCGGGCACCGAGCTGCTCGCGGCGCCCTCCCTTCCCCTCCGAGATCCTTCCCCTTGCAACGGGACTGCGGAGCGCTCTAGCACTCCTGAAAAACGCTGCTAGAGCAACAACCACAGAACACAGCACTAAAGAAATAACACGCAACAAATATTCCAGGAACAAAGAAACTTGGAAACATGAAAAATTGACCGACTCGCAACCACACCTGTTAACCTTTCTTTGCACCAGGAAAGTCATTAGCTAATAACCGTTATTAATACCTCTGTAATAAACTATATTAATGTCCTACTTCATGTTCTAAGACCTGGCAAAATGTGGAAGTATTTCTTTGGATTTTATATAACTTCTAAAAGCAGAGTTACTCAGATGAGTGGGCCTGACGTACCTTTCGGTGGAACTGAGGTGACCTACCAAGACAAAGCAATGGCTTCACTAAACACTGCGAGCTCACCAGCACGCAGACTCGAGCCAATATTAAGTCGCACAACATTAGGGGCAGACTTTCTTCAGAGTGAAGAGACAAGCAGTGGTTACCAAAGCTTACCACTCACTTACCGAAATCTAGAACTCCTAAAGGACAAAAGCCATTTTGATCTTTTCTTACTGCAAAAAGTCTAGGTTATTGAGGTCAAAGTCTCATAGCAATTATAAAATACAGCATAACTTTTTTTTTGAATTAAAGGATAAAATCTTTTCATACTTTTGAACAAAACTAGCATTTATTTTGTTTGCAAGATACTTATTTGCATATTTTAATTTAATCCTGGTATCCCCAGGATTACTACCTAGAAAGGACGATACACCTTTAGCCCCTATTCTTAGCCTATTCTTAGAAAAACAAATATTTTAATGTGTGTATATTAATCAAGGTCACTATGTCAAAATGACAACAGAAACAAGTAAATAATGCTAACATTTTATGAGAAAATTCTCACTGACTTATTTTTCACATTACAGTTAAAATCTAATAAAGGGTTTCATCAGAACACTAATATTGCTTCCAAGATGCTCTGTTGCACAGTATAGCAATTCCTCTTTTTAGGAATATGGAGCAGGCACCTGGTATGATGCAGAAAATGTAAGTCAGAATCTTGGTACCCTTTCCCCAAACAAAAGAAGGGAATTAGGGATGGATTCTAAATTCTATTTGACATATTCATGATCTTACAGTCATTAGGGACCCTACAAGAAAATAGATGGGCCATAAAATAAAAGTTGTCTCCATGACATCGAAAGATTTATATTATTTTCACCCAGAGAGTTTTGAAATTAGGGTTCATTTACAGCTCCATGGCTTCACATGCTTATCATGCAATACTCAGCAGTTGAACGGGAAGAGAAAGGGATTCACGTGCATTTATATTGCTTGGAAGGAAACACCGAGAACTGTGTAGGCAGTTTCTGTAAGCTTCAGCTACAAGAATATTGATACAGAAATCCATTTCATTATGCAAAAGGGCTACAGAAGAGCAAGTTAGAGATGGAGAGATAGTAAAGAAAGCACATTACTTTAGCTTTGGTTCCCGTCCCTCACTTGTATATTGCCAGCATATTAGTCCAATCAGGTCATGCACCTTGGCGTTTGCCATCGTCACGACTGTCATAGGCTGCAGTTTGTCTTGGCTTGTGTGCAGGGGGAGGTAGACATCAATTTTTTTGGTTGCAGTTGTACCAACATGACCCTGTTGAGAAAAACATGTTTTATTAGAATGTATAAAAAAACAAGTATGACCAAGGTAACACAAATTGTGTTAGAGGGAATTTCATTCAATCACAAGGTTAAAATACCCTGCTGACTTTTAAACCTGCAGTAAGTTTAAATATGTAAATTCCAAATCTTTCAATGGTGCTGACTGTATGTGCAACAGGCCTACGAAGGACGGCTCCTCTCGAGGCAAACAGTTGAGAGCAGCGAGGGTTTGAGGCTGGACGGTCGGCAGCCGCAGCAGCCAGGGGACACCCACGCTGCTCGCCCGGGACGGCCAGAGCGGTCACGGAAGCTAAGGACACCAGTGGCAAAGGGAACGTCGGTCCCACACAGAGCTCGGGACGTGCTTATAAACACCTGACGCTTGATCTTTGTCAAGACAAAGACAAAATCACAGATATAACTAAGCCCTCATTAAACTACTTCAAACTATTTGAAGAGGATCCAAAAGTATTAATGAATTCTGCTTTTTACTGAGACATACTGCATTAAAAATAAACAATCAAAACAAAAAAAATAAAAAAAACCCACATTATTTGGCATTATAGTGATGAAGACCTATTTTCATTTCATTTACAGTTACACATATATTTCACTGTCACATTAGGCAAGAAAAATTAGCAAGCTCTATAAACACACAGGTCAATCAATCACTAAGTCAAAGGGGTTTGGGGAAATCTCCACTCTGTTTATTGCAAATTGATGACATTTGTTCTGCACAAGTGCTAGAAATCCAAGCCATCAGGTATCTGTCTACCGGCCTGAAGGAATCCATATTCTTAGTCTGAACCTGCAAAATATTAATTGTGCAAGAAGTCCCACAGAGCTCAATTACTTACCTTTTCAAAGCTTATTAGGTAAGGGATTGGAGGTGGAAGGACTGAATAGAAGGGATCCAATTATTCGTCTCGGTGGCCACGAGTCAAAGATCTTGCCACGCTGGATTTAACTAGCAAGAACTTGCGGATTTTGCGGTTTGCTTACGGTCACTTGCTTGGGAGGAATCATTCAGAACCAGATTACAGACTCTACTGTAAGCCTAATTACTTTTCCCCCCAACTAAAAATGGTATTCTGGCAGCGACTGTTGAGCAGACCCAGAAGATAAAGTACAATTACCTATATTCAAAAAGGCAGCATCAAACTTTATTAATAGATCCTGTATAAAATTCAATGGAAAATCTATTCAGGGCCAGGGGCCCTACCATTTGGAGTTTCCTTAATAGTCTCCCATAAATCTGGGAGGCATAAAGGGGCTGTTAAATTAACATTTTCCTGATCTGTCACCTGTGGCATAGTTAATTTGTCAAAAAATTCTTTTAGCTTGTCAGTGGACACTGTATATTCTGACAAATGAAGTCTAGAATAAAATTGACAAAATATCTCGTTAATTTTCTAGGAAATCGCAAATCTGATTCCATTAAGCTTTTATTGTTGGAATGTTATATTCCAACAATCCTTTAAGAAAGTGAGAAACTGGATACACACAACATATGCAATAGATCAATCAACACTCCCTTAATATCATTATTAATAGGTTCTCTTAAGGTTACCTAGCATTTTCAGATAGTCTGCTCTTACAAAAATTTCAATTTGCTATTTCTGTAATATTTTAATCGCATGCAAAGCAAGAATGAGACTTTATCACCCCACGTAGGGCGCTGGGATTCACGAGGGCAGCGCGGGGCCCTGAGGCAGGCGCGGGACACGACGTGGCGGCTCGCGGCGAGGAGCGAGTCTGCGCACCCCGACACCCCCGGCCTCTTTGCACCACTCTGCTTTTCCCCCAGGAAACAACCTTTAAGAGCTTCAGGACTTTGCACATCTTTGTTATTTTATATAAGAACTGTATTACTGCAATGTTCTATAAAATAGGCAGATGTTACAGTCATTTTTTGTTACTGCTGTTTATGTACTGCTCGGAGTTACGTCTTACCTGACATTGTTGAAAAGTCCTATCTGCTGAATTCACAAATACATTTTCTCTTTTTTATAATGAATTAAAAAAATCAATTTATATTTCTGTACTTTTGTAATTAAAAATGGAAGCAACAGTGATTAAGCTTAGGAAAGTTATTTCAATTAATAAACTAATTTCACCTAAAAGAAAAATTTGCTAACTAGAACCATTGCTCTATGAATCCACATATCCCAATATCCAAACTCGTCTAAAATAAACACAGACACTGTGTTTTCATTGGCTTCATACCATTTCTGGATTATTCCCTTTTTTGTTCCATAATAAATTCAATATGTCTTATATATAGCTTGTTAAATCTAAAAATAAGAAATAGCTACTCCTTAAATTCTTTGCATACAAGACTTCTTGTTGATTTAACATCAACTCATATTCAAAGCCACTAAAGAATGTATACCTCTCTCCATCCGCGTATGACGTGTTCCTTGAAAAGGTCACCGTGTGGCCATTAACATTCCCCTAGGTCATACAGGAAACCTGGCACAGTTTTGTCTGCCTCCAAGGACAACTTCTAAATGCAGTTCTAAAGTACCTGGATGACGGGAAGCTAATGAAACAGTCACTGAGAAAACCATGAATGTGTGTCCTTCTCACATCCGAGTTGTTTTACTGCACACTGCAGCAGAAAATTAAAATAAAGTCCATAAACATTTCCTAGAGAAAAATATGATTAATTTTCAACAATAATAATTTACTGCATCTTCCTGTACAATAGAGTTCTGTGACTAAGTGTTATATCACTTTAAGATTAGATGCTCTAATGATATAATGCAAAGATTTTACAGAATCATTATTTAGTAAGAGTCATAAAAACCTCTTAAAATTAATCTTTCATGCACATCCAGCTTATCCAAAGTTAGCATTTAATTAGATGGCCTTGGCACAAATGAGCTTACTACTTTATTTGCTCAATCAGTATATGTCTCTCCAGTAATTATAATTAATTCAAGTCATTGACTCACCTCCCAGCAAACCATGTTAAACATTACACAAAATGGAAACAAATGTTTATCCTTTTCCAAACGCAAAATCTCTTCTCACTTTTAAACTAAGTGAAATGGTTTTGCTTTAGGTGACAGGGCACTTGGTTTTACTGTGCGATGCAGCCATAACATCCTCAACGTTACTTGGTCAAAATGCATTTAAACAATATTTGGAAAATACATCAAAGGGAAAAAATGTAAGCACTGAGTTCAGAGATCTCAAACACAAACACAAGTTGTGACCGATCAGAGCAGAATGCTTATGGCAACAAAGGATGCTTTCCTAGGAAGCTCACAGGAACCAACGTTTCCCAAGGTCTGCACTTTTAAAAACAAAGCTGTATTTTAGAGCAATTTTTTCTTCACCTAAAATAACTGGAAATAAAGCAGGCAAAGTACTTCTAAACAAACCAGCTTTTGAGGGCATGAGTCCACGGGAAGGCTGTTCTGAAAAGGACAGAAGCGCTCAGGCGGCCGAGCGGCTTCGCCGGAGCGCGGGCTGCCGCGGGGCGCGGGCTGCCGCGGGGCACGGGCACGTGCAGCTGAGCGGCGCCCCGCGCCCAACACGCACTCAAATATCTACTATGTCCTCTGCGAACAGGCCTGCAGAAACTGCCCCCTGAGCGGCACAGCCTGCGAGCAGCGCAGGGAGGCGGCTCCGTCCGCGGCTCCCGAGCACGCGGGGCAGTGCTGCGCTCCCGCTCCCCAGCACACCGCTGCCCTGCCCCGCACAACAAGGACATTTACTGCACCAGGTGGGTAGGCCAGTGTCAGTGTATTTCATTCCTGTAAGTCTTACCATCAGTTT
>JAVCKT010014023.1:0-29528 GCA_032273925.1 Rhynchotus rufescens
TTTATTGCTTGAAAACCCTTATAAGAATGACACACAAGACTGATCATTTGGTCTTTTACTTCAGATCTGTTAAAATCATTGCTCATTTACTAAAAAGGAATAAATTCTACATCCCTTCTTTATGACAAAAGACAATTGAGTAAATGGTGACTCCATAAGTCACTGATTCTGTTTTTCAAAGGCATTCCTGCTTTCTATTCCTTTGGCCTCGGCTGCCTAGCAACCTCCTTAGAGCTCTTAGTCTATACTAATTCTGAGAGTTTGCATTTATATATTTATTTATGAGAATGTCTATAAGGAAGGCAGAGAAACAAACCCAGCTTGTTCCTTCCTTTTAACAATGGACTCCAAACATCTCATCTCCGTGAACAACACGGTCCTTGGGCCTGCAGCGAGACACACCTACCTCTTCGAAATTGCTTAAGAATCCTGATTTCCATGAGACAAAAGCTTAGTCTCTGCAGGACACTCCCGCTATACTGGCCACCAATATTTTTTGCCCTCCCTGATGATTGATTCTTTGATAAGCTTTTTCATTCTGAAACGCTAGGTGTTTATGTAAAGCTCCTGTTTTCCTGAAGCCTGGAGCTTTGATGTAACAAGAGGCAGTTTCTGCTGCTGTACTGAGTCACTAGCGGTTCCTACATCATCTGAGTACTGGAGAGAAATGGAGATTAAAACTCTGATCTCCTGCTGTGCCTGTGACTCAAAGCAGGATGGTTTGGAAGGAGACAAGACTACTAATTATAATGGGTAGCTTGAAAGTGGATGCAGAATGTCTTTCCTGGGTCAGAATAAGAAAAGAGTTTATTGTTTCTAAAATAAGATACAGGAAGCAGGGATGTCATCAGTTCGTCTTCAAAGAGCTTATTTAGCCACATCTTTTTAAATTATTATTTCAAAACAGAGGCTTGCATAGGAAATCTTCTCTTTAACACCACGGAAATAAATACTCACTTCTTTTCTGGCCAATTGTATTCAAACACCACTTTCCAAATATCACTGGATCAGTTTACTGCCTGATCAACACATGCCTTCCCCCACTCACAAAGAAAGGGGAGCAGGGAGGAAAGAAATGAGGGAGTGAAGGTCAAAGACGTGTCCTACCCGGCCTAACGGGCCCTTCAGCATAAGGAAGGCATGGTTAAGGCATCCAGAGTGTGTGGCTTGCACGGCAGGGCAGTAGCTTTTCATCTCACTGTTTTGAATCCTGAGTTCATAGGGCAAAATATTCACCTGCTTCTGGATGGAACCAATGCAATCTGAAACACGACTAACTGATGCTTTACATTCAGTTACTTTAACAGTATAAGCAATCACAGAAGAAAATTCATCATGTTTTCTTCAAAGAAAAAATAAGTTCTTAATGCAGTTGCTTTCAGTCACAGTCTGCTAAGACCACAACAACAGTGAGATTATCAAACTACTTGTAAATATTGGTGTTTATATGTGTTTAGGCATCAATGTTCATTCATCTCCAGTTTAATAGAGGGAAAGAAATGCTTTTTAAAAACTCCTTGATGTTGTAACAGAAAACAGAAATTATCCTGGATGATCTCAGTGCCCAATAAAATACAATATAAATCAGATGATACAGAAAATGGTTGAAACCCAACAAGACACTCATGAATAGCAAAAACATCCCCGAAAAACTGAAATAGCCGTGCAAAAGGGGAAGGAAAATGATGGGCAATAAACAGAGACTGAGGATTTCTTTTCTCCATTCATGGGTTCACTATAAACAGCATTCTAAGTTTCTTTGTATCTGTTGTTCCATGAGATTACATAGGTTTGTGATTTTCAGGAAAATTTACAATTTGTGCTATTGGGAGTTACTGTAATACAAATAATTCTAATTCTTATCCATAATTAATTGGTTATTGATAAACAATTTGCCAATATTTATGTTCATTCTTTCACAGAAGCCATTATTAAAGCAAATACTGAGTAGCTGATATTTTCCACCTTTGCACAGCATGAACATGTTTTCATATGCTGCAATTTTAAGCCAACCTTCCTGGAAATAAACCTGCAAGTGAAGAGTAACAGAAGCACAAACTTACTTGTCTATTTTGTTCATTTACTTTACTGAGCCATCTGCTTTAAATGAGTTTAAGCTCATGTAAACTGATAATAGAAAAGGAAGAGATTCTTTATGCACTCTTATATAATATTGTATAAGGAACTTTTCTATAGAATGAAGAAAATTGAAATTGTGCCAAGGCAGCTATTAGAGGAAATCACCAGGAAACCAGCAAAAGCTAAGCAAAGAGATCTGAGATGCAGAGAAAAGTCAGTTGGAAACAGTCTTATCCTAATTTCTGAAGACTATAATTAGGTTTATATATGTAATCTAATAAACGCATATTGTAAAAATCTCACCTGCTATGCAGTTATGGTCCAAAAAGAAAAAAAAAAAAAAGGCATATCAAAAGACTGATTTTTGCTATCTTCCTCACTTCCTCTGTACCTCAAAAGAAAAGAGATGCAATTGCCTGTTTTCAGGATGGAACAAAATGTAGTTTTACAAAGGTTCTAACAAAGATATTATGGGGTAAAGGAAGCTTTATTATAAAAAAGGTGAAAGAAAAAACTTATTAATATGCAAGTATAATTTATCTCTTAATCACTCTTCATTGAGGAGGACCACAACATACTTTTAGAAAGCAAACAACAGTATTATTCCAATGCTCCTCACACCAAATGCATGGATTTTAATTCAGATTAATGCCAGTGTGAGTTCAAGATTTGGCTCAAACTCTTCTTTTTTTTTTTTTTTTTTTTAATATTATTATGAAAATAGCAACTCACAGAAGTTATAATCAGGCATTGTTCTCAAATGGTTATTTTTCAAAAAATGGCAAGGACATGAAATAATAAAGAGCTGTAGCCGAAGGAAGAAAAAAATACCTCCTACCTGTTCTACCATGACGTCATAATAAATAAAATCTATCAGATGAGAATTAAGTGCAACATAGCTTTTGTTTCTTAGTTCCACAATCAATGTTCTGCCTTTGGCTATCCATACACAACACTTGCACAAAGAGTGGGGCTCACATGCCAAAAGAAAAGGGACTATTTTACATACTCCAAATTACCACGTTTGGCACCGAGTTGCCATGCATATTTTGTTGTAGCTTCCATGGCATATCTACCTACCACTGCAGAAGTTCTGGACACTCCAGGATATCTTAAATAGCATTAGGTGCTTTCATATACGAAGGTGAAACACTCATGTGTTTGAGCAAAATAATGTGTGAGCGCTGGGATTAGATCCATTAGGTAAAAGTGAGGGCAAAGTTAATAAAAAAAAAAAAAAATGCAATGATGTGCTATATCCACACAAGACTTTGAACAGTCTCAGAGGAACTGGCCAAACTAATCCATGACCATTTATGACAGGTCCTAAATAGACTTTTTTCCTGATCTTTAGCCTAGTGAGATTCTGAGTAAGGCTATTCTCCTGTATCAGACCTTTAAGTTCTGAGTATTCCATGCTGCTGCTTTCTCCTCTCTTAAGAATAGCAGATGGAAACAAAACAAAGAATAGTTGCAAGTCTGGTATGCTGATATTTTTATACTTCTGCATTTGCTTTAAGCAGATGGAGATTAGGTAATTCTGCATAGTGCTGTCTCCAAAACAAGTCGCATTAAGGTATAAATCTAAATTTCTGAAATCGTATGTCAAGCTTTTTCTGTGCTCTCTGCTACAGCAAAGCAATTCATTCATATACTTCCTACTATTGATTGGAAATGTTTTTGTACACCTAATCAATAAACTAGTTAATCTGTGTTGAACCAGTCTTCCAGACTATTTGCTGTATTCAACCTAACTAACAGAAAGCGGATTGGAGTGATTCATTTTAGAGCAACAGTGCAGTGTGAAAAACAGGGCTGGTATCTTTTTAATAAGTGAGTCTGTGCATGTGTGTTGTAAACACAAAAATGGCATTAAAAATATTTCCCCCTGCCAACAGTCCTCCCATTTTCTGATCAGTTCTCTTAACTACTAGTAAGAGTCTCCTGATACTCTTCTGATAAATGGCTGTTTAATTTAGTTTTTACTATGAAAGATCTGACCTGGTTTGTTCATCTATAAATACACATTTTTGTGCTGTAGACACAAATATGCATTTGTGTTAGCTTTTATCCCCGCTGTGTTTGTACAACACAGTGTGACATTCACAGACAGAAAGAAAAGAGATTGAAGAACATTCGATAGTGTTGCCTAGCATTTTAAACGCAATGAAAGAAATAAATTAGTGCCAACTTCATCAATTGCTAAATTCAGTGTGGCTGAAATTAAAGAAAGAGAGCCGGACAGACAGGAAAAAAAGTATATTTTGGTGAAAACCACATTTGCTCATGTTGACTACAAAGCACTAGAGCAAGTGCTATTGAACTCTCTCTATATTTTTTTAGATATATTGTTAATTTTACACATAGATTTCCTCTCCCTGCAAGGGATCTGATACAATTTCTGCTTAGAAAAACCTCTGAGGAATTTTGACATACCATAATGTAGGATCACCAAAGCAACAGCCAAAGTACTTTACAAAAAAAAAGAAGATGGCAGGCTTGAAAAGAACACCAGCTACAGAAAAAAATCATAAAACAAAGTTACCAAGTTCCAGAACCCTGTTCTAATTATGAGAAGTTGTATATTCATTTTTTAATGAAAAAAAAGAAATGGTGTTTTTCAAAGGTAAAATAAAGGAGTAAATTGATCCCATTTTTCCGAAATACTCTTTTCTATCCTGCTTACTTCATCATTTTTGAAATCTTTTGCCTATTTAATGCCTAGTAGTTAGAAGATTCAATCATTACTTTGGAGCGGATTTACATAGAACAGCTTCCACACAACACAGGCGAGCCAAAACCTGAGGAGAAGCGAGCAGATGCCCACACTCCTTCCTTCATGTGGACAGCGCCTGGTCAGAAAACATTTCCTAAGGCCGTAATACTCATAGTTTCAAATATATTAAAGATGGAAAAGATCTACCCCACTATTTCATCTATTTCCTGCCTTTCACACCCTCAAAGAATTGCCAAAGGCGGCAATGTCCCTTGCTTGCGTTGCCCTCAGGAAAAAGGAAGTCTTCCCTGAGGTATCAGGGAGGAAGATTTTTCAAAGATGCCTAGCTTTTAGCTGGCAGACTTCCTTCATAAGGATATGAAGAATATGATTTGTCTTATAGGTGCAGAGCTACACATCATTGTTATGCCTGTGAGAATAATCCCAAAGGGAAGTCTTTGCAGAAACTCATAAGATTCTGCAGTTCTCAAACAAGAGGATAGTAATGAATTGCATTCAAGAGGTGCTGAAGAAAAATAACTAAATGTTTGTGCTTTTGCCAAACCAAAATAAACAACGGAGTCCAATTTATCAAGAATAATAAAACTTCAGTTGATAGCTTACTGTTTAATTAAGACACATTTAATAGATTGTTTGGCCACCCAGGAATTTGATGATAATCATTATTCTGCACAAAAGAGCTCACTCGGAAATGAATAGGAGTGGCAAGCAAAGCTCAGACTGCTAAGCTCTAAAAGTAAATGTGTTTTGATTGATCTGGTGGAATTATAGCTTCTTGAGTAACTCCAGTTCCACCCAACAGAGGGAGTGATGTTCATACACAAAAGTACATCTCCTTATAAAACACACCTACTCAAATGATGGTGCAAATTCTTGCTAAACTGGTCACGTGCTTACCATAGAGCACAACAAAACATGTTTTTCTTTTAAGGCATTACAGTCATTTTCCAGCAGGGAGCATATTTTATTCTACATTTGCAAAGCAGTATGTAAATCTGTGGGAAAATAAAAATTTTAATAAGAATGTTAATGAAGTGTTAAGCTCCGTTTAATAGTATTAACCTCAGGTATTAAACTGCTCAGATATTGGTTTTGAATAAAATGTGTATTAGGTTTAATAGAACTAAAATCTCATTTTCAATCTTTACAACAATTTACCATACATCACCACATACAATACGCAAAATATACCATGCGATGTGCACAACGTTCAGTTCAGAGGTCATAGAAAGCTATAACTAACTCATGTTTCAAATGCGTTTTTACATTATATTTTTATAACCTATTTGTTAAAACAGAGAGAGCATGGTGCCTTTTTCCAATAAACAGTCGCAAGTTGGAAAATACCAGATTGTGCTCAGGAAAAGCACTGATAAGAACGCCAACAATGTGTCACTAGCTATTTGCATATATTACACACAAACTAATTTATAAGTTTATATGAAAAGAGGTGAATATAAGGTGGAGACTGTGGAGCACGAACTGATGCATAACTGATACTGCCTGCAACATGCTGAAGAGCAATCAGTGAAGCTGGTGGTACAGGGACGTGCAAACCACTGCTAGCTGCCAAAGACCACAGGAGAAATCAGCTGAAAAAGGACACAAAACAAACAGAGCAGAGCAATTAAAGATCAAAAGATTTTCATTCAGTGTGCTACTGCAACCACACAGTAAAGCAGTTCAAAATTATTTATTATTCTCCTGTCTATCAGTTATTAATAATGGCCTGCTAATGATTTTCAATCCTTTTCCAAAAATAAATAAAACATAAATAATGAAAACCTATATATTTCCAGACTGATTATGCCTGATTGGTCATCTAGGTGATGCAGTACCGTTTTGGTGGATCAGAATGGATGACCTAGCTTTAGCAAATGGAAATAGGCAGAATGAATTATTCTTTGAAAGTCTCTGGGAAAAGAGAGTGAGATTTCAGTCCTAGAAAGTATTTCAAAGTCTTTTCCTGTCCTCTAAGAGGAGCATTATTTGGAAATGACCTCCAATTTAAAATTAGTCCTGTTCCCCCAAAGTAGTCAAAAGAGAAGAGGTGCTTCTTCTCTATCAGGGACATTTGCTTTATTCCTGCTATTCGGACTATTGTGACGAGAATAATGTTATCAGTTCCAGATCAACACCCCAGCTGGGCAAAAATTGGTTCTCACACAAGCACAAGGCAACAAGCTGATAGAAAATGGCACAAGCATAGCCAAAGGCAGAGATGACATTTTGAAAATACTTTGAAAATTTGGTATCTGCCCAGCTTTGTGAGCCATCATTAGGAGACGTAGGCTCAACTTGTAAAATTTTGCTCTCTTGGAAAAGCAGTGCTCTAAAATGTAGGCATATTTTAAGTTTGGAATCAAAAAAGTTAGCAACTGGGAGGCCTTATAAAGGCTTAGATTTTGCAAGCTGGATATCTGGCTCAGATTTTAACCATCTGAAGTAATAACTTACACTACAGGTCTGGGAATGACTAGTGCACCTGAATTAAAGCCTCACTTTCCTTCAGTCTCAAAGGAAGAATTGTGATGCTTGCAGGAATGCCCCGATTTTTTTTCTTCCTATTTTTGCTCTACACATATATTTAGTCTACTCTGTCAGATCCAGACTAATGCCTAATGAGCCATGAAGATTCTGCTTAATATACTTAAATGTCTGTGATATCCACACGTCCTAGAGAAAGAAGTCAGTATTTAAAAGACAAGGAGTACAATTATTCTTCTTCGGAAAATAATCTGGTGATTTGAATATTTTTCAAGTAATTGTGTCTAGAAATGAGTTATCATCCTTATAGTCTACGTTAGGCTTTGTGACCGAGAGTATTTCAAATACCTCCAAATACCTACAGATAAAATATATTGATTAGTATTCTGGTATTTTCTCCAGTATGTTCTGCTTAACAACAGGCTCAAAGTGTGAATACCTTTTCAACAGACTTCAAAAAGACGAATTCAAGTACAGATTAAACCTAATGGACAAGAAAAAGCTGCTGTTTATTCTTATTTGGTTGCTTAGCCATATTTGTAGGAGGGTGCAGAGAAGACCACATTGAACCTGTCATCTTCAATGTTTTTAACCTCCTAAGAAATCTCATGTTCCAAACACTGTCTAAATGATTACGGGTTATAAACCTCATCACCCTTTCAATTTTCATGCAAAACTCATCATTCTTTCAATTCAAAAGGAATGACTACAGGATTGGGTGACAAGAGTTCAGAACACAATCTAAAACAAATTCTGGACTGTATTTTGTTCTTATATATAACAGTTGCACTGAAGTGCAGAGTTCAGAGAAGCTCTAAAATTACAGTAGCTAGAATGAATGCAATAGAGTATCACATCCTTGCTGGTGATATACTTGCAAGATAAGGTTATCCTGGTTAACTTGGAAGGATCCTTAACTGGCGACGTACAAGATCTACCAAAAAAAAGCAAATACTTCCAAGAACAACAACAAACTTTTTCTTTTTTAAATGAGCTTTTCCAGACTACTTTTTTTTTCAGTAAAATTTCAGCAAAGAATAAAGAATAAATTTGAAAACAATTCAGGGTTTTTGTTATAAAAATAGCCGAGTGAAAAGTGAAACAAATAAAACCATGACTAATTCCCTTCCTTCAGATGTTTTCCATATATAAAATTTATTCCTTGTGTAAGGTCCCATATAATGAGGTCAAGTTTCAAGCTGGGAAACAGATTTTTGTACTCAAGCAAATAAAAAATGCTCACAAACACAAAACCAACAAATCATGCTACAATCAGAGTTCAGAAGTGGAAGTTTAGATAAACCAACAACTGCAACACATTTGCACATCATCGTCTGACGAATATTAAAGTCTTCTCTCTGGAAGAACTTCAGATTTCTCCTCTATTTGAAACATTTTCCCTAATAAAGCAGTTGTGGGGTCCAGACCCCCACACGTGGTAAGATATAGGAGTTGAGCTCTGAACCATATAAAGCAGACAGAAGAGTCATTCCTACACAGCCAGCTCTCCATCTCTTCTGCTGACAGATCTCATATGTCACTGTGACACCTTCAACGTTTGTACTTCCATAAACTGCAGTCACGCAAGCAGGTCACTGGTCAAAAGTTCATTTTCTGCTGAATTGCTAGTTGAAGAAAATACCTGAATGCTTCAAATACACATCCTAAATTAAAAAAAATAACTCTATTTTTAAATGAACCTCAGGACTAGTATTTTTTGTTGTTGACAGAAAAGATTTGTGACACTTGATTCATGAAGGCCTGGAAATAGCAATCCTGTAGCCTTTTGATTAATATTTATTCATTAGAAAGCCGACATTAAGCCAATTAAAGAAAATGGACTTATAATTGTGGAAAACGGCCCTAAAAAGAAACTGGCAATGTGCACAGTTTACACGCTGAAAGAATAACCAACAGCCAGTGCAGAGAAAGAATACTTCATTTACAAACATTCATTCTATTATTTTCTGCTCTCCAGCTGAGGTAGCCAAGGGAAATGCCACTTTACAAAACCGATGCTTTCCCTAGCTCTAACAGCAATGGAACAGAACATTTTATAAACGCATCCATAGAAATGATAAGTGGTAACTTAGTTACCTGCATAAGAGACATAGAGATAAGAAGCTTATGGCCCATTCCTAAAGCCATGAGCAGCCCAATCATGCATCCAAAGTGACTCCCATAGGAAACTACTCTGGGACTAAACCACACATTCCTTCTTGAAAAATGCCATTCCCTACATACACGTTTCAAAACATACCACACTTACAGTTTCTTTCTCCTAAATACATACAGGAAAATAATTTCTAAAACACTAGATAATTAATATATTTATCTGTGTTTCCAAAGCAATTGATTCCTGAGTGCTCACTACTTTCAAAGGCTCAGAGCTGCTGCAATCCAAAGGATTTATGTTACTCTAAGCGAAACAGCTCTCTGCTTTTGCAAAAGGAGCATGCAAGTTCAGTATCATAGCTTCAGAAAACTCCGTACAACCACAGAAAGCAGCATGGTAACAAACATGAACTTCCTCAATAACCACGACAAGTAAGACATGCAGACGATGGAAGGGTCCTCTACCGGTCTTTTCCTATACATGATGGAGATAGCCAAAAACAAAGCAATTACTGAGCTAGCTTTACTAGCAGGTTCACTGATTTTTTATATCAGTATATGTATTTTTTTTATATTATATATGTCCAGGTAAGGGCTCCTATGCCCATCCTAACAATTCCGCATGTCATAGAAAGCTTTTGCTCCATGGCAGTCAGGGCAGGGTTATTTAAACAAATGAAAATGTCTCCTTAAGAGCTGGTTTCTCTCCGTGTTCAGCCACATCAGAGAGAAACAGAGCTAATGCTACGGTCTTAGGAGTGCTTTATGCATTCTGACAAACCAAACGAGGTTTGTCAGGAGAGGCTCTAGGCAGCCTGGAACTGCCGCAATTTTACATCTCATTGATTACCGCAATGGGAATTGAAAACAGTTCTCCGCTTTCCACGACATCAAAAATACTCTTGCAGACCTCAGAGAAATATGCAGGTCATCCCGTAGAGAGGAAAAGAAGAAAAGGAACTTTGCACAGCATTGCTTTCTTCATGCATCCGAGTCAGGCCTGTCTGACCTTTACAAAGGCTAATAATAAAGCAATAAGGTGACATACAGCAGAGCATGTCACTCTGTGAGTAGTTCTGCCATAGGTTACATGGAACAAAAGGGCACTTTAATGCCCTGAGGCTCTGGGGATACGCTTCTTTTGTGGTAAGTGCATCCTGTATACACTGTTGGCACTGCATACAGTATGTGGGAATGTACATATCATAGCAAGAAACATTAAAGGAACAAGGCCCTAACAAAGATAAGGAAATTATGATAGATGATTACTGTCACATTGCCTCAACCAGCCTGGCTTGATCTTCCGGGGAGGTTTCCAACTAAATGTTCAGAGATGCTGTGTTTTTATTGTTACTAGCTCAAAAATCACAAGTCTTTCCTTTTTTCCAGAGCTTTGGTGATCTCTTTCCCTGGCTCCATCAATCACAACCCACAGAACGTTACCATTTCAGACAGGATGGGCTAACATTCCAAGCACGGGAAAACAACCCTAAAAAACACCCAGAAAAATCTATAGTGACAGCACTGAAAGTCTGTTCTACTCCAAGATTGCAAATGACATATGTACTACCATGTGCTAAGCAAGCTGTGATACCACTAACCCTTTGAGATGCTTAGCAACCTCAGGAGCTTTCAGAGGAAATAAAAGACTTTCAGCACTTTGGAGAAGTAGATTCCTAACAAAAGTGTTCACTTAGGATCAATCCTAGCAGCCTTCAATGCCCCTTAAATTCTGGAAGATGAAAGGGTACTTAGCATAAAGAAAAGCAAGTCCTCACCTACTTACTGCAGTCTAAGCTGTAGTTTAACTATATTATTTATACTCATACATGAATACCTGTACAAATTCTGTACCTGTACATCCAATTCAGACACATTTTTCACCATATATATCACATGATGAACATAGTCATAGTGTAACAGTTGAAGATAGTCAATTGAGTGTGAAACAACCCAAAAGTTTAAAGCATGGTTCAGCAAGTAAACAATATCTATGCCACTCCTACTAGGAATACCAAACCCATGATGTTGAACTCAAACATTAAATGCAGTCCAAAGGATTCCCACTAGATCATCTTGGGATCTATGCACCAAGTAAAGCCATAATTGCAGGACAAAGAAACACAGCAAGCAAAAAAGAAGCAAATCTCAAATGTCACCAAGCTCCACAGACTACTAGGAGAACAAAACTCTTAGATGTTTGGGGGTAACTAATATTTGATCAATGGCAGAACAGATAAATCAGGGTCTCTTCCCCACTGCAAAGGCTGCTGAGAAGATCTGTTCTGCCTGAGAAAGGTCTGAGAAAAGTAACAGTCTACTCAGAAAAGCAGTACGCAATCTCACCCATCACCATCACAAGAATAATTTTGAGTATAAAATATAAAATATCCCCTTCCTGTCCCTGCGATACAGATAAAGCAAGT
Organism: Rhynchotus rufescens; assembly: GCA_032273925.1. Classification (NCBI taxonomy): domain Eukaryota; kingdom Metazoa; phylum Chordata; class Aves; order Tinamiformes; family Tinamidae; genus Rhynchotus; species Rhynchotus rufescens. The sequence continues at coordinate 11,845 of JAVCKT010014023.1, forward strand.
AAGGTCCAGGGAAATACAGCGTTGGGCTGAGCTTCCCGGTTCCTGTTGAAAAGCAGTTTGTTAAAAGTTTGGAACAAAAATTTGTCGGCTAGCCAAATCCAGCAAGCACTGAACTGAGCCTTTATTTTTTATGCAGCACTAAGAATCTTATTCACAATAAACAGTGTGCCGTGCAGAATGTGCATCTGTGGCATCTGCGACAAGCATTCCCACTCACTGGTCTTGGGTCTGCCAAAGAGCCATTAATGCCAACTATCCCACTAACGGAACCATTACCATTAATGCCAACTATCCCACTAACGGAACCATTACCATTAATGCCAACTATCCCACTAACGGAACCATTACCACCCTCGGGTTAGCACTGCAGTAGTACCCTACCACCTACCACTTCATGCAGCAACGATGCCTTGCAGGATGCGGCCCATTACAAATTCACTGCAATGTTGTTTGTACCCAAGGTGGCTTCCTACATTTTTATTTTTCCACATGCTATGCAGGTATACGGAGTAAACATTGTAACAGCAACAGCAACTTGGATGCAAGAGCCACTGAAGGCCTAAAGGAAAGGGGAGGAAACAAAAAATACACTCTTTTGTTTCAAGCAATTATGACAGCTTGTAGCATCAATAATGAATTTTAGGTTGGCTATTCTTCAGCGTGACTGGCCAAAGATACTTATGGCCTCCCCGGTTCCAGATGGTCATCAGATGCCACGAAATGCCCGACCTGATGATAATAGTCACTGCATGAATTCCATAAAGAAAACAGTGTAATTCAGGCCATAGTCATTTTATGAAGACAGTGATTATACAGAGTAATTGACAAAATGCAATTTTGATTCACCATTGAGTGAAAATGTTTACCATTAAGAAAGGGCTATTAGAATATGCAAATATAACAGATTCTAAAATCACTCATTTAATATGCTGCAAAATTTGTTTCTTCTTTTATTACCGCATGAAATAGGAATAATCTTAACAGTCTCTCCCTGTTTTGCAACTTTTGCTGAATACATAGCATATAGATTATAAGATTTTTGAGGCAGACATTGCATTTGTTACTGCCATTTGTAATGTAGCAATCATATCATAGGCAAGCAAAAACCACAGCAGCTTTGGCCAGTCAGCCTCAGAAGGCACACTCTTCATCTGCGCACAAAAAAAAATATGTTTATGTATTAAAACATGGTATTATACTTGAAATGCTCAATAACTGCAATCCTAACTTTGCCTTTTCCTGTAAACCTAGACTTTACAGTGAATTATAGTCAAAGTCCTTTTTACAAAGAAACTAAATCCATATTACTAAATGTTTTTAAGCTTTCGATTTGGGATATCCAGTGATGGAAACGGTATGGCCTGAATTTCAAGGTTACTGAATTCCCAAAGTGTTGAGAGTTATGTAGCATCAGCATTTTGCAAATTCAATCCTTGCAGGAATTTAAACTGGGTTACTCATAAACCAACACATCCAACACAGACCATTAAGAAAATGTAGGGCAATCCCCTCATTTTTTTAAAAAAAAAGGATTATATATTTTTAACCAACTTCTAAGAAGTAGTATGGTCCTTAATTAGTGACATTACAAAATATCTCATAAATAGAAATCTATCTACAGAAATGCTACATGTCTACAGAATCTACAGAAATGCTACATATTGTTATGCTGCTGTCCACATAATTTTGTGCTTAAACTAATCAAAACTAAATAGAGCAGGTATGTAACTTCAGTATATCTATGCCTAATACCAACATGCTGATTGATTTCCATGATGCTGCATTAGTGGCAGCCACACTGAGAAGCAGCTATATACAAGAATGTTTAAAAGTTAACTCACAAAAAAAAAACAATTTTCTCTCAAGTTCAGCATTTTTAATCTTAGAAGCAGAGGAAGCCCAAATAACAGTCCCTTAACCTTGGCCTTAATCTCTGACAAGAGATGATTATCTGTGTAGAGAAGACCCCTCAGGCACCAGAGCCCTCAGCAGGAATGCCTCCTGCATGTTGAAGATGTCCAAAGCAACACAGAACGAGGTAGATATTTTAGCAGTAACCTGCACACAAGCCAAGTGCAGCAGCTGACCTCGTACCCTACATGAATCTGACACAAGCCTACCTAGACAAGTACCCTAATCCTAGCCACCCTGTTACCACACCATTATGAAAAACAAGCTATCAAGAGATAAAACATAATTTATGAGGACAGACTACTAAAACATTACTAAATAAAAGCTATAGAGGAATTATTTACTTATTTATGAATATCTGAAGATTACAGATGTTGAGGAATAAAATCTTTATCTAGCAGGATAGAGAGAGATGAATGTGCAAGCAAGCAGAGTAATAGAAAATGAAGTTAGTAAGCTAAATATTAAGACAGCTTTTCCTGAGCCTGAAACCTATCCAACAGAGAAATAATTCTGATAATCGAGAAATTGAAGAAATAGCGTAGACAAAGCATAAGGCTGCAAGAAACAATTGTGCATTGATCATATGGAAAGCAAAATGATCTTTTCATGATCATTTGAATTTTCTGCCTTTGAGATTCCTTCTATTTAATAATTCTAGAGCACTGCTATATTATAAGCCTCTTTCTTTTACCTTTCTCTTTTTCCTTGTTTTACAAGGGCTATCAAAATAGATGCAATGCCATTTTCACTTCCACTTCCTTCTGCTTTAAAAGAGCAGCTTGTGTAAACAGTATATTTACCCTAACATTTTCACGTGTAATTCTTGGGCTCTGAACACCTATGTAAAGTAACATCTGGAAACAGTGTTCAACATTCTTAACATATAATGTAGCCTTCTGCACCCACCCATATGATTTTTATAAGGTCACCTATCACCACAGTATGCCAGTGACCTTATATAAAAACTAGATAGATGAAGAAAGGTTTGGGCTTGGGGGAAAAAAAAAAAAGAAAGAAAGAAAAAGAGAAAAGGCAAGCTAAATACTATGACAGTTTCACACATCCCTACATCCAGATATAGAGTTCACTGAGAGAAGAGAAAGGCAGAGCTCAATAGCTTTCCCAAAGTGAGGCAAAAGCCTATAAACCCGCAAGCATCTGATAAAAAAGATTTCAAGCCTAGAAAGTAAGACTCAAAACCTTTTGATGCGAGAACAAAATAAATACTTATCTGTCCTCCTTTCAAAAAAATCCAGAGTTTTACCTTTACTGGGAAACTGCATTCAAATACCTTAGAAGAAATACCTGGTATCAGTAAATCTGTCTTAGCTGAAACACTTTAAGACTGCTACAGGGGAAGTGTGGTGAATTTCTTTTCTTTCTTTTTCTTCTTTTTTTTTTTTAAGTCACATGTGTATTTTTTCAGTACCCAGCTTTTCAAATACTTTTAAATGTCAAAGGCAAACAAAGGAGAAACACAGTCACTGGTGTCCTAATACTGCATTTTCCTTCAACAACTGCTAATATCTAATACCTAAATTTTCCTATATAGGGAAACTATAGGTTTTTCTCTTAAACTAAAAATAAATGCTTACATGATCTTTTTTTTTTTTTCCAAAAGAAAAATCATTAGCCAGTTTCAGAATAGCTTGGAACATGCAGCTGAAATATAAGAATTCTGTAACCTAGTCCCCTCTGCGCTCTTACTAAGACATTAAGGTCTTCCCACATGGGAACTTCATTCAGCAAAATAGCAAAGACTGCAGTCCCAGTGAAAGATATGAAAAAAAAGCAAACAGTATTAAAAACTGCTGCCATGTTTTATTCAATTTGCTTAACTTTTGCATTTTATTCGTGGCGTGTAGTAGAGCGGTTACTTGGGGGTTCTGAGCATCTGCTGCCTTTGGTGGGGCACGTGCAGCTGAAATACAGAAAAATTGGTCTAGATGCTGTTTGGTGAGTAAGAGCAGGATCTCTTGAAGGACATTAAAAATCTGTTCTGATATGTTTTTGCACACAAAAATTTGTGAGGCGTAATTTGTCAGGCAGCTTTTTAAACTTGCCAGAGCTTTCATCAATCCTACCATTTCAGCTTCTAGGAAAAGAATGGGTTTTGATTGATAGGCTCAAAGTATGATTTGAACTGATCTATTTAACTCTCCCTCTCTCTCCTTACTAAATTGATCTTAATTGCAGCATAATCTGGTGAAAATCGAAAGCTGGCAGACTCCACTCAAGATACAGTTGAGAATGGAATAGCAGGGGCTTTGCAGATCTAGGACTGAGTAGCATAGAGTGCATGTAGGAGGGCCGATGTGAAAGGGTTCATGATAAATTGAAAGTAAATAGAAAAACAGCTCATAGTCCTACAAATTCCAAGCCAGCTGACACTTCATGTCATAGGAAACTTCATGGACCAGGAGCTCTGGAAGGAGAAGTCAGAAAAGGGACTTGGAACTGAATCTTTCTCTGTATCCCTACAAAGCAGAATGCAGTGAATTAAATTGGGAAACAAAAAAATCACACAAAATACTAAAGATTAATCTTGTTTGAATTCTTGGAAGATGTTCGTATTTTGGTTTATTTGTTATAAAATCGAAGCAAACTTTGAAATTGAAAGAGATTTGTGGCTCTACCTTGTATATGCAAAGGAATGTTACCTTAAAATATTAAAGAATTTCAGTGAACTTAGTAAATGTATTATTCAGCTCTGCTTTTTTATATTTTTCCATCTGGGGAGAAAGTGAAGGAAGAAAACAGACTCAAAATATTCTCTAGGATAGCAACTACCTGTTAATGAGATTGCAGCCAAAATAAACATTCATGTACTATTTCAAAAATACAGTCTGACATATGTGACTGGATGGGCTATTCTCCTGCCTCTGCTGCTTTTTCCCCTCCAGTGCAGACCAGTGAACTTCTGAAAAACTGCAAGTCAAAAGCTTGAAGAAAAAGAAGCAATCTTTAAATATGCCAATCATCTCTCCTGATAGTTGCCATGCTTAAGACAAATACATAACCTGATGCATCTACAAGACGGAGTTTTGTGGAAAGGAGACCAAGGAACAACTGATGTGAAAGATCAAATTAAAAGGCAGAAAATGTACTTTACCTGAATACATGGAGGACGGATTAGACAAGGCAGGCTGCTATAGCCAAGTCATATTTGGTAATTTGCTTGTGCTGGTAATTTACAGAACCCTTCCCACCTGCATGGAGAGGTACCGTAGGAAGAGTGACTGATTGTTGCAGAGTGAAAAATGAAGTAGCTCAACTCGTCTCAAAGGCTCAGCCACTTGTCAAGATCAGTTAAATAAAAAATGATTCAATCCTCTCAGGCTCATGTTAAGGTAATTAGAGGTAGCATAATGCACATCTTGCATTATGTATGTTATGTGCGATCAAGAAGGATTTTTTTCTGAAAATATTGTATATTATTGGAAGAGAAGGTGGGAACGTGGGGTTTTGTACTTTTGAAGTTTATGCAGAGTAGTTCTAAAACTCTTTTACACACATACCTTGCCCCTTGCCAGGCTTTTACTTGACCTTAACTGAGAAGTGTGAATATCACATTTGCTAGTCACTATGTTCAGACAGCCAACAGCCAGTCCTCCAAAGCAAAATATCTAGGTAGGAAAAGGTAGGGGAGCCACAACCCAAACCGGGCCTTGGTCTATCACAATGGTAGAGCACCCAGCACCTGTATCCTCAGATCAAGAGCTGAAGGGAATCAGCAGTACTTGCGCTCTCATAAAACAATCAATCAAAATATTAAATGCATTTATCTCTAACATGTACTTGTGAGAGGAACAATGTGATTCTACTACTGTACACAGAAAAAAACAACATATTAAAAATTTCACAGATTGAGCCAAAAAAAAAAAAAAAAGGGCTATCTTCAAGTGCCACTACAAGAGAATCTTGAGAAATTTCGTGTCTGAGGCAACAGAAACATCTTCTAGATCAACAAGAGATGAGTGCAAAGGTGTGCATCCACTGAAGAGCACGAGATGAGCAGAGGCTGTGGTCTGGCTGGCTAAGTAGCAGTCCTGCTGGAGGCTCCCGAGCCGGCAGGTTATGCTGGATGCCAGGTGGATCACGATCCCCAGCACTGCTCGCTCATTGCAGGCCTGCCAGACCACATGCCACGTGCCCAGGAGGGCAGGTCAGGGGTTATTTATTATCCTGCTCTACCTGGCACCAGCGAGGCTGCATCTCAAACACTGCAACTGTCTTTGGGCTCTGCACTTCAAGAGGGATGTGAAGAAGCCGAAGAGGGGTCAGAGGAAGGCTGTGAAGATGGTCCAGGTCGCACTTTCTTAGGAGAGGCTGAGGGAGAAGGACTTGTGTTGTCTGGCAGAGTGCAAAGCGACCACAGCAAATTCGTTGCAGCAATGACAGACAGAGAAAGGGAAAACAGCCCAAAAGTGCACGCATTATGTAAGACTGGACGTGAGTATTTAAGAGGGAAGATGCAGCACAGGAGCAAGAGAGGGTTGTCAAACATCCATCCTTGGAAGATTTCACAACTGAGCTAGACAAAGAAGGGGTTAATCTGCTGCAGCACTGCCAACAGTCCCGCTCTGAGTGCACAGCTCCATTTGAGAACTTTCAGAAGTTATTCCCAACCAACAGCTCTCTCTTTCTAAGAAATTATACCGGTAGAAATATTTTCATATACATTCCCAAATACTTTCTCTTAAATATAAAATAAAATCATTGAATAATTAAAAGCATGCAAAAAATAAAGTAAAAATGTAACAATATTTGGTATTTTAAGAGGAGAATTGTAGGCACTGTTTTGAAAAAAAGAACAGAAATCCATTAGAAGAGGCAGAAAAAGTAAGTTTTTGTTATCTAAACATCAAATCTAAACACACGAGAAAGGAAATTTTATATGCTTTAATACTTTTACATAACCATTAATCTACTTTTATAGATGTAATCAACTAAATATTATATGTGACATAATGCAATATTATTCACATATAATTATTTTATAAGTCAAAAAATAACAACTCCCTACTTGAAAAGAACAGAATGCTGAGATCTAAAACCATTTTCATTTGTTTAATAATCTTTCCCAAGGGCCTAAAAGGTACTGAACAAGTACAGCCTCTAATGACTCTGTAATCCAATTTTGCACTTGGCTTATTATAGTAACTTGTGTTTCTCATCCATCACTCAACTCTTCTGGGCAGAGAGATCTAGTCCTGATCCAGTAAAGCATCCTGATTCCTGTGGGTCCCGTCCAGATCATGCAGCCTAGAAATTGCCTTTAGTAAGGAGGATAAAAGAAGTGGGCAGTAGACAGAGTTTTAACACAACTTCCTAAGCTAAAAGCAAGCTGAGATGTAAGGAAAGCAGTTAAATTAACAGACTGCAATAAACTGTTTTCCTCATGGATCAAGACAACATCTGAGTTGGAACTGTAACTAAAATCACTATTCCCTTCCCGGGATTCATCTTGGATGGTGCAGCTGTATTCCTTCCCTTTCCGAAGGAGCTGAACAACTGTTCAGTCTAGCTTTTAATTTACTCCCATCTGTATTGCTAAGTCATGCGCAATAAAATAATTTGAATTTTCAAGTTGGATTATTCATGTGAGTATGAGTTTTACGGTCATGCACTAAATTGTACTTTTTAGTACTTTTTTAAATCACTTTGATAAATATATTTCAGATACCGTTATTTTTAAGTATAGCTTCTTTTAGCTGTTTGTTACCTTGTTTATAATTAATTAAAAATAAGTTTCTAGGCAAATAACTATGTACAATACTGATATACATGTAAGATACATGTAATAAATAGCACTACTAAGTTCTGCTGCACTTCTACTGCCCTACACAGAAGCAAACACAATATATTGTCTTTTTATAAAAGGATACCATTTAACTTTGCTGGTTTGCTAGGTTATTGCAGCAAGATAACTTCTAAGCTCCTGTAGTCCATTTTTATCTGTATAACCACTATTAATAATAATAATAATAATAATAAAAACTATGAAAAAATTACAAAAAATATTTACATTCTTCCTGAGAATTAACACTGAATTAAATGCTTTTGGAGGAGGAGAAAGAACAAAAGAGGCAGAAAAGGTTCATTTATTGTATCATATCTCTCTATTACTACTTAGATGGGATCTGCTGCATTCATACGATACAGAATCACTTTTGATTCAAATTTCTTGGCCAGCTCTGGGACACTGCAGAAGCAGCGCAGCTGTTTCTTGACTTCACATTTGATGTTAAACCTTTTCATACCTTACTCAGTGCAAAGCAGAAAGGTATTAGCTAAGTTAGTTATAATATACGTTTCCTACAAGAAACTAAACAGAACTGAAATAGATTTCGTAGCAGAATTGGGCAAGAAATAAAGCAAGCACAGCCCGCAACGACAGTGCATCCCACTCTAACACATTCTTATGCAGCAGGACTCGCCTTAGACAGGATAGATGTGTTGCGTATGTATAGATTGGATCTAGCAATAAATGCAATTGCACAGTTAAGCTAAACTACATTTATCAGTTCTATTTAATAACTGGGAGCATTGCCTGTACCACAAGACTGCAAAGTGATCATTCATCTTCTAGTCTATTCAAGCATCCTGACATACAATCGAGCAACATAATCTTTGGAAAGGCAAACGCAAAACCAAACTACACTAATTCTTTTTTATTTGAAAGACAGGTCTGATGAAATACATGATTTATACCACGTTAGGAGCCAACATTTGGCAAGATGGTGCTCCGCAGGCTGAAGACACTGAGAACTGCAGCTACTGAGATTTGCTGAGCAAGGCAGGCTAAGCACATCTACATGTTCAGATATAGGTTTAGTTGCCTTGCTCAGAGAACTGAGGTCTGAGCGTTTCAGCTTATACCCTCTGCTATCACAGATAATGATGGTAGCTAATTCCCATGCCTTCTGGAATACTGGAGATAAAGCAACTACGAACACGAAATCTCTAAAATTGGTAGTGGGAATTCCTGGTCCTGAGGCATTAATACAGTATCCTTGTTCTTTGCAGAAAACTGAACCCAGTCAGCCCACTTCCTACTTTCAGTCACGGCGCACAACAACTGCCACATATTTACTTACATCTCATTTATATTTATTCAAAAAAAAAAATACATCTAACTAGGAATAGTCCTTTAAACTTTTTGAGCAAATTTTAGTGCTAACAGGAAGCAAAGTACACTGAAATTTTAAAAGGAAAGTTCCATTTTATAGAATATTTAAATTTTAGCACAGTTATTGCAAAATATTGCAGTTAGGATGTTAAAAGTATGCAAACATTCCTACTTTGGCACCAACTCCTTGAGAGATGAGATATGTCCAATTTAATTTAGTTTCTATCTGATAAGAGGAGCTTAATTGCATCTGCAGAAGACTTATCTGCTGATCATTTCAAAGTAAGAATGTAGTACTAATTAGGGCCAGCATTTTCCATTAGTTTATGTTGCTTTTAGGAGATACTTGTTCTGAAAAACGTTCTAGTTTTCCACCCAAATTTAGAAAACCTATTGTATGCTAGGGTGAGCCTGATTCCTGCCAGAGATGAACAAATAGGCAATAAAATTTCCCATTTAAATGATGATAATTTTAGTCATAATGATACCATTCAGCAGATTCACAGTTATGCAATACTGTGTTTTGAAAGGTTCTGGAGCTATGCTACAATATTAATTCTTGGCATTGCAACATAATAATTTTCATCTATCGATTCAGAGAGTGGAGAGAAACCTGCCATGGTAAGACTCAAAGATGTCCTTTAGCTTTCTATCTTCGGTCCACTCTTGAACTCTATTCTAATCACACAGAGGGTAAATCAGATGGATTTGAAAAATCACTGAACCCTGCCAGGGGTTTTGGATGAAAACTGGGGGAAAGGAGCCCAGGGCTTAGGGGAGTGGCGTCCAAAGCAGATCTGCTCTGGGGAATGCAAAGCAAAGCAAAATGGGAAAAAAATCACCATCTTGTTCTCTTCATCAAGGGGAGTTTGTAGAGACATCTCTTAACCTAACAACCACCACAAAAATAAGGAAAAATACAGTATGTTTGGCAGCTAGACTGTCAATAATTTTGTTTAAATTCCTAGACAGCCATGGCTCTGATTCACTCAATTTACTCAGTTTAATAAAATATGACCCTGTGGGAGTAGCTTGTTGCAAAATGCACCATAACCATCTTCGACTTACAATGCGAGAAATGAACTCTGAATGTCTGGACAATTTCTCCTTCATTTGGTTCATTAACTGCTGAGGAACTTCTGCATAACTTACTTCCTAAGCACTCTGGCTATACAGAATTTAAGCAAGGGAAAAGCTTTGCTAAGAGCCTCTGAATGAAGGTAAACTTTACCCAGGACTTTTAAAACAGAATGGAGTAATGCAAAGAGGCAGGGAGTCGAGGGGAAAGAAGCAACAAACTGAATAATTATGAGATCAATAAACAATTAAGCCACTCGCCAAAGTTATCCAAAGGACCCTTCAAAGCAAAAAGACAAAGACTCTATGTTAAACACAATTCTTAAAAGATATTTAATGTGCACGAGCTAAAGCAAGCAAGTTGATGATATTGATCTGGATGTCCTAATTGTGGTGCTGCCTTCAGAGACAGGTCTCAAACAGTAAAGGAAAGAAAAAAAGAAAGAAAAAGGCAAGGCAAAGGGAAGTGGCAACCACAATGGAGTTGCACTTGTAGAACCCTAAACTCAGACCTATATTTTTGCCCTACTAGATTTTTTACTCAATTTTATTCTAATGAATTTCTGCCTTTTAAGCAGTGATTCTGCTTCACAGAAAGAGTAACATAAGAGACTTCAATGAGAACCTTAACTTTGACCATGCCTCCCCTCCCCAAAAACCTTACTGGAAGATGGAGTTTTTACTCTCTAGAGTATTTCCTAAACTCCCACGGCAGCTGATGGGAACGAACGTAAGCTGGGAAAGCGAGACAGCAGCGAGCCCTTTGGTGCTGCAGGAGGGGCAGGATCGTCATCCCGAACTGTGATCTTGGCTTCCCGCCTGGCAGCCCACAGCTCCTGACCCCGAGCGCCAGGGCAGAGCCTCGTGGGCTGCTGCTTGCGAGCAGCGAGGGGGCGCGCGCCAGGCTAAGGGCACGGGGCAGCCGGGAAGACGCTGATCCAACGTCACCGAAATTATCGCTGGCTCAAAGCGATGCATAATGCTGGATGCTGCCTTTACAGCTTTCCATACACGTCTGCGAAGGGCTACGCAAGCAAATGAGGACGAGAAGCAAAGGAAGCGCTGCAGTGGCTGCATCCCTCTCACCCCGAGGTAAGAGAAGCTGTCCGAGGTCCTGGCCCTTCACACAGCCCAAAATCCTTCTAATCACTTCAGACATCATCACTCCGCAATTAACTGCCTGCAGCTTCGAGACCAAATCGCTCATAACCTGCCTCTAAAACAAATTAACGGGACCGCTTCCCCGAGTTCCCTGACAGAAGCAAACCCTGCTCGTCCTCAGGGGCTGCGGGGGGAACCTTTCACGCGGCCGCTGCTGGCAGCGTTTCACGCAGCGCAAACGGCTGCCTCGAGCCGGGAAACTGCGGCAAGCAAAGCTGGGAGGTGACAGGCACGGAGAACTTGGTGGCATTCGAAGCATGCAAACGGCTGCAGCCTTGACAAACACGCTGCAACTCCACACTGTCCAGGGAAAACTGAGCTTGGGCCCCGTGCTTGCTGATCAGCCCGCCATTTGAATGGAAAATGAATGAATAATAATTTCTCTGTAATGTAGGTGGAAAGCCCAGATATCTTTTACTCAAATACTCCTTATTCACTTAGAGCTAGAAAGTCAAAGCGATATTTGAATAAGCTCATGTTTGCAAGTATTTACTCTCACGAGCAAGAGTTGGCAGGCTTGCAAGGCTGCTTAACTTTCGGGAAGGGATTATTTTCTGTTTGTTTGTGCAACTCAATTTATGCCTGAGGCAAAATGCATCAGGAGAAAAAGATCACTAAGAGTCTGAATATAAAATAGTTCATGGTACCACAAAACTGCTGGTAAATTGGGAAAAAAAGAAAAATCTTTCTTACGGATGAAATCATAAGAAAAAAGATTTTGGCCTGTGCCTCTGGAAGTGTTTCACTGCAGGATATTTAAAGATAAAAGATGTGAGCGTTCTTTTGTTTTCCCCTCTCACCCTGCCCTCATGCTACATATTATGTATGGTGCTACTGATTGCAATAAAAATTTCACTTATGAAATGCCTTTCACTCAAGGACCTTTCATGCAACTGTGAACTAAGCTCACAAAAGCTCTTCTTAAATCCACTCTCACTTCTTAAATCATATTAAATTGTCTTTGATGTCTAAACACTCTTGTATAGGGCATTTTAGCCCTATAAAGTGTGGAAGGATCTCTCCTGCAATAGGGAAAAGTATTTTCTCTTAAGTTAGGGAGAGGTAAAATGCAGTACAGGATCTATGTTTGTTTCATACAACGCACCAGAGGCCACGGAACATAAAGTCAAGGACCCTCAAGTGCCACCACTCGAGCTAGGAACCAACCACTACCATACAGAGCAGGATCCACTCAACAACATCCAGATGTTATTTCATTTTCTCCAGAGATGTAGTATGTGATGCAATATTTGATCTTTTTCTTGTTGTTGTTTTTCTCAAATTATTAACAATCCCTCTTGCACAAAATACAGTTGGTTAGGAAAAAGAAATGCTGCATGCTAGATGCAAGGATCCTTATAGAATCTAGCCCTGAACGTGTTTAAGGCTACGTTTTATTTCGCATGATTAACTGTGTCACAAAACATGATGTTCTGGCAAGCTTTGTCTGATATGAAGCAGCCCTCATTGTCCTTACAATAACATCTTATTTCACTGTCATTTGCTCCCCTTTCATGTTGTTGAGCAGGCCAGTTTACACCAAAATCTATTGCCTAAACAATCCTGTATTCAGACAAGATTTCAGCTTGCGAGTTTTCTGGTTGATATTGGTATTGTCTGTCATCTTTTTCTCCTGTTCGGGTCAGGTAAAGGCTCGAGAGGTGGGAAGAAGCAGAAATAGGTGTCAGACTTCAACATTCATGCTCTGCAAATGGCTGCGTTGGTTGTTCTTTAAGTCTCATTACATTTCTCCATTAAAATTCAGCCTGACAAGGAGAAGACCTGCTTACTGTCAGAAAGGGGCATTAGGTAGTCAAATGATAGAAAGACAGAGGATCGTTTCCTCTGCCATTTAAGGAACAAGAATGCAGATTGTGGATGTATCTGCTAACGTACTGAAGGGACTGGTTTCAAGGTAGTTATATTTGAGTCTAGTTTTACATGAGGTTACGTGGTTGCATTATTTGGAGTAGATAAAAATAAGGTCCTGGCATTTGTGATCATTCAAAATCCTTGGGTATTTTTTGTAGGAGCATGCTGTTGTGCATAGCACTTTGGCCACCTTCCAGCTTGGCTAATTATATTCTGCCTGAATACATTCCCCTGAGTTTCAACTTGGATAAGGCTTTGTTTTGCTTTCGCTTCTTCCTTCTGAAACAGTACGGGGTTGCTGGAGAAAAGTTTAGGAACAGCAAATGATTGAAGTCCCTAGTTACAGATCTCGGCCGTAACATTTGGGAGCTCTGTGCTTTATGGGCAAGGTTTAGGCTGTTGGGGAGACTTGCCCACAGAAGAGACTTAGATTTGTTTCCTCCGAGTTGAAAAGTGCTTGCTTCTGGAAGCTGGATGTTGATTTGGCTCTGACAGCACAGCGTCCTTGTGTCATCTAGAAGGAAAGAGTGTATGTACTGGGGTGACTAATGCTTATATCCTTGTAAAAGTATATTTTTGACACTATATAAATAGCATGTTTATGGTGCTGCACTTGCCTCAGTTCGCATATGTTAAGTTTCTTCTGTGTTACAAGTAAGCAGCATGACTTCTCTTCCTATTCTTTTAGCTCTTTGGGTTGGTTCGTTGGTTGGTTTGTTTTTAAGCTGTATCTTTGCCTCTTGAAGGCTTACATCCTGTGTTCCAATGCTATCTTGCCACATCGTATTTGTAAAGGCTGTAGTCCCTTTGCCAAGCTAGTTAAATCCACTGGGTGCCTCCTGCTAGACTGAGCGAGGTGCGAGCGAGGACAGCGCTGCAAAGGAGAGCTCGCGTGCTTCACGTTGGGAGCCCTGTGCCGGGCTGAGCCACGGGCACGGAGCTGCACACGGAGCTGCCGGAGTGTTAGAGCCACCCGGATCCTGGGCGAGCAACACGGGCACTTGCTCGTCTGGCAAACTGCCTCGCAGCAGCTCCCCAAACCCCCGGAGGAGCTCTGTGCTCTGGAAACACATGAAGCGATATGCAGAGGAGGAGTCTAAATGGCTCTCTCCGGAATGAAGGCATGTGAAAGGAGATGGGAGCGTTACTTCATGCAAGGGAAAAGGCATTTCCTTAGTGAGTGGAAGATGCCTTGATCATACTGCTTTCCCTCCTTGTGATAGTGAAGCTCCTCTGGAGGAATCCAGCCCCTCATTTTAGTTGTGAACAGCTATACAACTTGGACAAGACAGAATGAGGAGGACTAAAGAGGGATCAAATCTAGGAAAACATGCAAATGTTTCTTAAGCCTCAAAAGGAAAAGGGAAGGGGAAAGAGAAAAATTGCAAATCTCCAGTCATTTCCCTCTTAATGTCTAGTAATTGTTTTCAATTTGTTTTTCCTCAGTAAAATTGTTTACTTTTTCCTCTAGGAATCCAGTTGCAAAGACATTAAGGAAATTTGCAGTTAGGCATGGCAATTTAATCTCTAATTTAAGAATCTAAATAAACCTTATTTTCTTTACCATATTATTAAGGAAAACATAAAAGTGGACATAGCCCTCACTAAACCACCCAAGTCTCTCACTGTGCATCATGAAATTGGTATAGCCTGATGCAATCTCACTTATACCAGTGTGGAAGTGAGATTAATTTTAATTTATCTGCTTTTGGCAGTATTAGACCTGAAAATCTCTGCTGTCACAAAGTCGCAAAGACTCCTTCATTTTGAGGCAGTAGTAGCTGTGTTTAAGTGACCTGTTTGTGTGAGTAAGCACTTGAGCAATGATCTCAGGTGGGTGTTGATGGGGAACAGCTGATCAGTGGTTCAAAGTTAACCTGTTTCTAAAGACAGGTATCTGAAGCAGGTGGTGCCAGGCTTGGGACCCCTAGCTGTTTGCAGCAGTTGTATCAGAGAAACCAGTCCTGATCTCAAATGCCATTATGAAAACAGCACTGACCATATGCAGTGTTTTCTGATTTTTTTTTTTTTTTTAACAGTGTTTCACACATGCCTCTCAGCTTAGGCTTAGCTGAGTTACCTTTCTCCTAGGCAGTTTAGCGGAGAGGGGCAGCACCCCGGCTCGGTGCAGACTGGCAGGCTGGGCACTTGCTCTCGCTCTCTCTCAGGGGGCTGTTAGAGTCTGCACTGAGCCCTGTGCTGCTGCAACCTGCGCCCACAGCAGCTACCTGAACACAACCTGGACACAGGTAACGTGGCTGTATCCGGGCACAACACCTGCGTGCCATCTCAATCAATCCTGCCTTCGTTATGGTGCAGTATGAATTATGATAGCACTGAAAACTAATTTAAACCCCTGCTGAAGAGGGCAAGGGGGAGGGGATGCTCTGATTTAACATACCATCCTCTGGAGAAGGGAGTTCAAATCTGTCTTAGGTTATATAACAGAAATGAGGTTAGCAGATCTGGTCTAATCCCCTGTGGACAGGCCCACCACAGGGTGTGGAATAACGTGGATAACTTGTGCTGCTCACGAGGGGCTTCCCTGCTGCAGCAGGGAGACGCTGCTAAGCCAGCGTTTGCAGTCATGCACTCCTTTAAGGCCAGTTGTAACAAATCTCCATCTCAGAGTTGTCAAGTGTGCTCATGGACAGAGCAAACAGCAAAAACAGAGAACCTGGTCCTTGACCTTGAAAGTGCTCCCTTTGCTTTGCCCTGGCATGGTAGGGAGTTGGAAATGAGGGTGATCTGGTTGTAGGGGTGTTCTTGGTACAATGTGGAGCACCTGAGCCAGCCCTGCCACTTGTCATCCCCCCCAGCCACGTCTTTGGCACCCCGTGTGCCTCAGCAAACAGCCGCGCTCCAGAACTGCCTTGTCCTTCTCATGGATTGACCCAGGCCTGGCGGCCTTGGGCCTGACAAAGCACAAAACCAAGGTGCCGAGCCACCTTTCCAGCTTCCTGAATCATACCAGCACAGACCAGAAGGCTCCAGCGCCCCTGATCTTTGAGGTGTTAACTCGTTTGCAAACAAAATGATGAATAGATAAACAGCCTAAACTGATTTCCGCAACCATTTTTGGGGGGCAGAATGTAGCTGGTGACTAAGAGTACAGGGAGGAAATATGGGATATATCCTGTAGCCGAGATCATGGAGGGCTTCAGATGGGCTGAACGTGGCAGCTGGGACACGGAGCGACTCCTGTCCCTCGGGAAGTGCAACTTGATCCGTGGTGGCCGAGGCCCTGCAGCTGTGTCCTGTGCAGCAGCTCCCCTGGCCCGCGGTGCCCGGGAGCCCCGTGCTCCGTCCTGCAGCGCGGGGACGCCGGCCGGCTCGCTGCCCTCCTCCCTGCAGCGCCTCAATTCCCCCGCTGAGGAACTGAGCGGGCAGTGAACGGTGCAGGGTGGTGGAGCTGCGAAGCCCGGCACCAACCACGGGTGATGTGGAAGCTCTTCTGCGGGCAGACTGCAGAGAGGCCTGAGAAATTAGTTACTACATAATACTTGTGATTGCTCCTCTGTGTAGATGATGTTGGTGGAGGTTATGTTTAAATACAGCAGGCTGGCTATGGCCTTGAAACATTTGTGTGCAGACAAGTCTTTACACTTTTTCGTACCTATGGTTTTGCCTGAGACAATGTTATAACACGTATTTTGAAGCAATGAAGCATCAAACCTGATGCTCTGTGTTGCGTTTGTCTAAGTCAGGAGTTCTGGCACCTTAGCAAGCCTGTCTCTTAATAAGAAAAGGACAATAATTGCAATTTAACTTATTAGTAAGGAGTGATGCTAATGGCATCTGTGTGAATATGTGGGGATGACGGTATGGTTGTGATAGCAGCAGCAGCAGTTGCTAGAAAGCCGGGTTTGTTTGGGTCTTGTTCTACTAACGGGCAGCACAGGGGGGTTGGAGCACAGTGACTGATGGGCTGCGTGGACTGAGCAGTGCCCAGGGTTTGGTCTGGGCAGGCAGGGCGCTGGGAGGGCCGATGGGGCTCCTGAGGACAGAATCTCGGCACCTCCCGTGGGGTCAGGGATAGCGCAGGGACAGGGATCAGCGCGTGCCCGGGCTGTGGATGGGGAGGACACCTCGGCCACCGCGGTGACCTCCGGGAGGCTCCGTGTCCCCAGAGGACACAGGAAGGGCAGCGCGGTTGGGTCGGGCTGCGTTCCCACCGCTGGCCCCATAGGACCCTGTGCTTTCCCAGCTGATTCCCAGCCCTCCCAAGAAAACCCTTCCTTTACCAATAACAGTATTTATATATAAAGCAAATAATGGGTGTGTGTAGCATGTGGAGAGGAGGCTGTGCCTGCGCTTCTCACCACTTCTTCCCATGAGCCCTGCTCCTGGCTGAGGAACTAAGTTAACTTTTATTTATATTTATTATTTTTTTTTCACTTAAAGAAACAAGGGGGTGGTCTGGGGCGGGTGCCTGGCTGTCAGTGCGCGGGCCCGGCCCGTCCCGTCCCGCGCGGGAGCGCGAGGCCCGGTCGCACAGGGCCGCGCCGGGGGGGGCCGCGCGGGGCCG
>JAVCKT010014024.1:0-10920 GCA_032273925.1 Rhynchotus rufescens
TTGGAGTAAGATTAGGATGCCCTTGCTCACCGCAAGCAGTACTTGACTTTTTCCACATACTCCAACTAATTTCACCAAGAGCCCTCATTCTACTCAGTGCCAGTATCTCAGTTGAAATCTAAAATTTAACAGCTTCCACGTAAAACTTTTAAGTAGTTTTTTAATGTAAAATATAGATAGCCAGGTATTAACACTCATTTACAAGCTGCTGATTTTATAACTGCAAACAACATGATTCTATTATGGATCAGCAGGAGATGTAACAGGAAAAACTCCAAGTCAGAGAGTCTTTAGCATTATTACTGATTAGTGAATAATATAATCAGTATTCATCACTTTCAAATGCAATTACTATTTTTTTCCATTGTAAAACAGGTTTTTTCACCTAGCATCTGAGAAAAACAAAATTGCTGGAGTCATATCATCAAAGGCCACCATACCCTAAATTTTAGGCCTAAATTAGGCCTAAAAGGCCTAAAATTTTATTATGTGTCTCTAATCAGATTGCCAAAGGTTTGTACTAAGCTTTTGTTTAGGCTGGTTTATACACAATTCTTACTATTGGTCCATATCTACATTTGATAGTGTGGAATGAAGCTGGAGAATCACAGGTTATTCTGCAACACAACAAGGCCCAAGGTAGAAGAAAGGCTACTTTAGCATGTCCTGCCTTACATTTCTTAGCAGGCATCAGGGACCACACAAAACTAACCCTATACACGTTTAACCATATGACTGTAATAGAAACAGCATAGAAAAACTGTTGACATTTCCTTAGGATTCATGCAGAGCTAAACTTGCCCTAGGTATTGATTTTTTGCTTTCTTCGCAAGTATACATATATTATTTACCAAACAGATTGCACACCAACTTTCTGGTGCAATTGAAATAACACTGTCTTTTTGAAGTTTGAAACCTCTACTGTAGATCTCAATTCCATATATGAAGTGCACAGCTCTAAAATACTCCAGCTTAATCCATGCAAAATTAAAAACAAAGTATTTTCTTAACTGACATGGTGCACTTCATGGTCTTTACAAATCTATCTCCATTATGTTATACACTTTCCCAGAACAAAATCCCTTCCTTTTTAATGTTCAAACAGGACTTTCCATCTTTTCCAAAACTTCATTTTAAAGAGGCATATCTTTTTGCCACTAATAAAGAACAATATGGTTAAATGTTGAGGTGGACTTTTCCACTGCCTTGTAGCCTGTGGAATCATATGCATCTGTTGAAGGCTAGTATGAAACATCTGATAATAATTAGCAAGATTTTACACACCTGAGATACCAAATAACTATTGAAAAAAGTTGACCTTGCATTTGACCTCCTTGTCCCTGATCTGTCTTCTGCATAGCACAGTATGTTCTTCCTTGCTTGATACTTAAAATCAACTTTGAGCATAAAACTAGAGGTGGAGGAACACTCAAGTTTCCTGCTGGATCTTGGATCGAGGTAAAGATCTCACACTTTTCCTCCAGGTTTGCTCCCAAAATATCAAGATGCCCTTCGTGCACCTTCCTTTCTCAGAAGGCACGGTAAGGTGACCCATACTAAAATTTGTTTCTATTGTCTTGCTTGAGAAAGTAAAGAGTATTTTGGCACCGCTGGCCTTGCATGATGCAACAACAACAACTCTCCACAATTCTAAGAAGATCTCCTGTCTGTGGCTACTATGCTAGCCAAGTATGGAGAGATGCAAACTGCATCTGAGCTCTGCTAAAAGTTTAGTACTGTATAGCGGATCTGAATGCAGCTCTCTACAATAACACAGCCAAAACCAAGTTCACATGAACTACATTCTGCACAGCTTCAACATCTATCGCTTTCTATTATGCATCATCAGTTAATTTAAATCTGAACTCTCAGACACCACAGCACAGACTTCTACTCTTTCATCTATATCTCCATCAACCTGTCTTAACCATCTGTCATTTGCATTATTTATCAGACTCTGGCAGCATGCACAGCATTCCACCAAAAAACATATGGAAAGAGCCAAGTCTCGCCCAGAGGAGCTTATAATTTAAAGATGCAAGATATGACATGCGAGAAGAGCCAGGTGTGCCACAGAATATCTGTCAAAGAGTATTGGACAAGACGTAAGTTCACAGCCTTTCAATCAAGATGCCTAAGCACATTATAGTAATAATCTAAGACCTGAGGAGAGGCCAGGGATGCTCACACCGAAGTGATGGCTCCCTGTGATAATACCTGAGGCTTTACCTGTTCCTACATCAGAGCTTCAGACTGATTTCCTTACTTGAGATGTCCAACACTCCATGTCCAGGGCTATCAATCAACATTTTCTTTTGATGGTTATTGCCACCATGAGTCTAACTACACAAATCAATCATATAAGACTCTCATATTGCTGCCTTCACTTTGCCCAGGGCCTGAAGGTTGTTCTTAGTAGGAACAGAGCTAATAAAGTCCATGCACAAGGTATATGGAATTTATACAGTCCCATTTAGCGCAAATGGAGTTTTACTGTTCTAGCTGTTCTTAAAAACTCAGTTTTAACAGGGAAACTCAAAGCAAAACAGCTACATAAGGCCTACCTGCAATTTCCAATAAGACTGTGGTTTGGATGCCTCTATTCATCATTTCAGGGTGCCACAGTTATTCACCAAAAACTTTATCAAAGGAGAATAAATGATATTAATCAACTACCAACCAAAAGACACCATAATTAATACCCTCTATCTTTGTTACAGTACTACCACTTGTCTAAATATTTTCTACCAGCATGGTAGAAAATGACTATCTATCTATATAAATAAGAAGACAGATAGATATATGGATACAAAACATAAGTAGATATAGGAATGCCAATTTTACAATACTAATACATGTTACTCTATCTTTTGTGACTGTAAAACCAGCTACAGTCCCCAAAGCAGAGAGTGTAAGCCAAAAAAACCATTGCATTGCTGATCCATCACACCACCAGAAACAGATTGTACAGATAAATCTAAACTAATCTACATTTGCATCCCAAGAGATACAATTTCAATTAGTAAAAAAACAAAATGTGCCTATCTTGGTATTTCTTAAGAGTTGTATACTTCGGATACTTACTTCTAGCAGAACTGAAGGCATTTCCTTCCTCTGTTACAAGCTCCTCCAGCACAACTGAATTAGGGCCATACCAGCAACCTCCAAGCAGAGCAAAGAGCCTGTAACTACACTCAGGTGAAAGGAATTAACCACCAGAACTAAATCACCCCTCTTCAGCTGTGCTCCTATTAACATTTCTATTAAACGTCTTACTGCATGACCTGGGTTAAAAAGAATGGAAAAAAAAGGAAAAGTTTGAAATTTCCATCAGTACCCAAGCAATAGAAGTGCATCGCTTTATTAAAGCCCCATAATGACTCAATCTGTTTGGAAACATCATAGACCAAGAAGCAAAGGATGATCAAAAGGGAAACGTGTTGTCAAGGTGGAGACTGGAAGAGATGAAACCAGGAGCACAGGAAAAGCTCATGGCAGAGATTTGACCTGGGCACTGCCTTTGTGTTCAAACTAATTGTTGACAAAAGCACTCAGGGTTGTTCTATTATTCCCAGGCCAGTATCTCCAGTTAGCTCCCAAGACCTCTCCTGCATCCTACTGCACTGTATTTTCGGCAAAGATGCACAGAATGGGCTCAGTTCTTCACCCTCGACTCAATAAAAATGTGAATGACAAATAGGCCTAGCAAATCATCTATGTAAACCTTCAAGCCTTTGCTAGCTTACCTAGTAAGAAAATGATCTGTAAATCATTCCCAAAGACTCTGCAGATAAACTGTAAGCTAATTATTATCAGAATTACTCATGCAAATATTTTGTGATGAATTTATCTGAAATGTTGTCACCAGCTTACACTTTATTGCATTGATTTATAAATCACTGAACAGTGGCATGTCCCATGAATACTTTATAAATGTTTGCCAACCATTTATCTTACATAATACGCTCTAAATACATTGCAAATAGTATCTTGTTTGTAAATTACAATCTGTGGACTACCTCTCATGGTTTGCAGGCCTGCTCATTCTTTTGCCTTATATATGGTACTTACAAAAGGAATTCTACCTGCTAACCATTCCTATTTCCAATACTTTTTATAGCCAATATTCTGTTCACGTGCTCTTTTGCAATCACACAATTTGCCTTTAGCAATGCTCAGCTAGAAAGCTCTTCAGAGAGGAATTGCCTTTTCCTTCTTTTCCTTATACCACAGTTACAGCTACGGATGCAGCATCCAGGACTGGGATCCCATGGAGAATAATGACATACTAAATGAAATACTAAAATGAAATAATAATGAAATAATGAAATAATGACATACTAAAATCACATTACTAACACAAAAAAGGTCTGATTCATTTCTTTATCACATATCTTAAATGCCAAGTGTTCCAACTTGCTAAACTTCAGAGAATGGTTCAGAAATATGCCTGTATTAATCTACCCTTCTTCCAGTCCAACACATCCTCAAAACTGTCCCAAGGGTAGACGTCTCTAGAAGAAATCACAGATCCCAAGGTGTTAGGATCAGACTAAGGGCTACAGTGCTCAGCTTGTCCAGCCTCCTGCACAAGGCTGGCCCAAAGAACTCATCCAAAAGATCAGTCACTGAAACCAGATATTTCTCAGGTGAGGCACAAAGTAAAAAGAAAAACAAGGAGTAAGCAACTTTTAAAATGTGATTTAACTTTCCCGTTAGTCCTGTTTTGAGCAGGATGCTGATCTAGATGATCTCCATTGGACCTTTCCAAACCACAATTTTCTCCTATCCTATGATTTCATTATAGGTAGCCAAAGCTTTTACTGAATGAAGTGTCCAAATGCCTTTAGATTCTTTTTTTTTTTTTTCTTCTCTGAAAACAAGTATTGACAGTGACACAAAATATATTTTGTTCTAAATTGTTAGTCCTTATTTTCTTAAAACTTCTTAAAAACAACAGTGCCCTCGTCTTCCTCTCCCTGCACAATATACTACGCTAGCTCTCTTTCAACTCTAGATCCCAAGAAGGCTTTGGAAGAAAATGCTTTCTTCTTCCCACTTCACCAGCCTATAAAGATCCCCTAATTCCTGCTGTTTTGAGAACACCTTTTTATCCTGCTGTTTTGAGAACACATTTTTAGGAAATAATGATGCTTCAGATCACTGGGAAGTCTGAAGCAATCATTGCAAGTCATGAGCTACCACAGTTTTTGCATTAACAAATTGCTTTTACCTGCCTTTTAAACACAAAAAGATACCATGGTGGGGAAAGTATAGAAGATGATGATTTTTTTCCCTAAATTTATTATTATTCTGTTATCATTTTTGTTTTACCTGTACCAAAGTTGTCGCTGACACCAAGGCTGTACTGGTGCAAAATGCTGGATATAAATGGCAGGTTTTCTCCTAAAAATCTCAGAGGTGAAACAAGAGACGCTAACAGCTAGGAGTGGAGACCAGTTTAAAGCAATTTCCCCCAAATCCTGTGGTAAAGCACAGTCAGCAACACGGCTCTCTCCTGACACCACCCAGGTGAAGCAGCAAGTCCCCAGGGAGTTCCTGCAATCACTGTGCAATTAATTCCGTAACATTCCTATCCACACGCATACAGCGGGAATGAGATCAACTCCCCGGCCAGGTGGCATCTGATCAGCTGCATTTTGCCTCTATGAGAGGCAGGATCTCATTAATTAGGAATCACAGCATTAGGAATCACTGCTTTGCATCTATGCAATGTTTCAGCTTCTGCTCACTTTGGAACATTCCCCTCTCTCCTGACCAAATTCGGTAATTTCTAGAGGAAAAAACACAAACTTACTTAGGAAGTATGGTTTTTTACAGCTTATTTGTACTTATTTTAGAAATATTCTCTTACCTGCAATTAAATTATTCATCAAAATCAGTAAATTTAATACGATGTTCACTTAAAGCACCGCTGAAGAGCACCATGTCTTTGGAGCTAGCAAGCAGAAGCCTTGAGCCCCATTAGAACGACCATAAACATGTGATAAACTGGCATTAAGCAGTAAGTTTGCTTGGATAAACCCCCCTTTTCAGTTTGTTAGGAAAGGAAACATTAGAGATATTGTACAAAGACACTCATTCTCGAGCCTTACCTGAACTTTGGGTGAGTCGCTTCATCTTCCCTTCACAGCTCAGTCATGTCCACCAAAAGAACTGAAGAGGATGAAGAAAGAGTATGAAGAGGAGCAGAAAGACTTTCCCTAAGAAAAGCGGATGCATATTTTTAAGCTGAAGTGGTCAAATTATCACAGGATTCCAGGACCTGACACTTTAAAAACAAAAACAGATATGAAACTTACAATGAAAAACTGGAGCTGAAGGTGCCTACAGTATTTCTACCTTACAACTAAAGAGCTTGTATTGGGTCTCTCTGGCTATAGTTGCAGCCAAGGTAACACGAGGTTCATTTTCTGAGGTACTGTGTAGAATTCCAGGCAGATGTGCATAAAGGCATTTTAGTTTCATCTCTACAACTGCCTAATTAGCAGTGGATAAAACGAATTCAGGTTACTTAATACATGCTGCAATGACTCCTCCTGCTTTGAGCTAAAGCAACCCGGCACATAAATATCTAGTTCTGTATGACCTTTAGCACCAAGGTATAATTTTATGTCTTCAGACCTTTCTTGGAACATTACCTCCTTCATCTTCAGGAGTGCCAAGAAAAGTAACAGGCTTCTCTCCCAAACTGGCATCAGCAGAAACCCAGCAACACTCACAGGAGGAGAAAAAAAATGTGAATCCATGCAGAAGATTGCCCACAATTGCATAGTTTGTTCTCAGGCAGCAAAATTCCCCAAAAATTGCAAGGAAACCTGTGATCTGACTGCAGTGGGCCAGAGGTGGTCCCAAATGGTTAGTTCCAAATAGCTCCCAAACGACTGCTAACCTTACATGGTGAGACTGTGTTTGAATCAGAAAATGAACAATAAGGAGTCGGAGGGGTGGGAGTGGTTGGTTGGTTGTTACCTTCACTTTCCTTTCAGTAGTTACGCAAGTTGCTTTTTCCAGAATGTGAGGGAAGTTGCATCCATGAAGATTAGAAATAGAATTTAAAAATAAAATAGATATTCTCCAATATTCACATGACTCCAGCAGCTGGGATTTCAAGAAAAAACACACAGAGAGACATTAAGTATTAGGGCGATACATTTTCTTCTCTGGTTTTGATAGCATCAGGCTGGCGTATACACAACCGCCAGCTAGAAGACTGAACCAGAATTACATTTTTTGTTATGAACTTTCTAATAAAAGCCCTACCATCCTAATCTTCCAGAGCACAGAAATGCCATTCCACCTTAGATGCTCTATGAAATGAATTCTATTGCTGATCCAGAGCCCATTGAAATCAAAGGAGATTTTTCATTTTGAGTTCAACAGGCTGTGGGTCAACGTTATAAACTCAATTTGAAGCAGCTTGGTGTTTCAAGCGGCTTTGTGCCTCTGTCTGTAGCGCTGCTAAAGCTGACAGATACAAAGATGTCTAATTCAACCAGTTGTAAACTCATCGTCTAACCTTTTAATTGTTTCATTTCATTCATTTGCTTATTGTTTCATTTCCTGTTTAATTATTTCTGAATATATTACCTTCAATGCATCAATTTGACTTTGAACTTACGTGTTTCCCTACAAGCTGCCTAGCTCAAAGAATGCATGCATACATATTCCTTCCTTTATTCCAAAAAAACCCGAACCCATGGTTTTAAGGTGAGAAACATAGAAGACAATATTGTGTACAGGATACAATACTCAGCACTTCCAGAAATTCACACATTAAACCCTTACCTTATAGCCAATTCTATTTCCCATAAAAACACCAAAAGTAAATACCTGAAAGCACAAGAAATTCATTATATCCTAACACTCATTGCTCTAAAGTTATTCTCCCTCCAGTTAAGAATTTATACCTTATTTTCTAATCTGCACTGTCTTAGCTTTATCTCAAGTTTTTCATTGTAAAAGCCAGCTTTCTGATAAAAGAAAAAAACCCTTTTATATACACGTATATACAAAAGCCTCTTCTTCTCCCTCCTCCCATTCCCTAGGTTTAAATAAGTGCTCTGATAAAATCATCTTTTAACCATTTCTTACACGGCCAAATAAATTGAGTTTCTTTATATTTTAACTTTTCAAACTTTAAACAATTTCTTCTGAGAGGTGAGATAGAGGCAAAACAGGACAAAGTTACTGTTCCCTAATTTCCCCTGAGTCACTGTGTCACACATCCAGAGAAACCATTCGACCAGTACTTTGGCTGGGGTCTCCCAACCACAAAATAATGTTTATTTTTTTTTCCACCACTGTTTTTGTTGTCATTTTATTGATAAAAACTACACAAAAGCTAACTGATCATAATAATTATTTTTTTTAAAAAAGCAAAACCAAAACCAATGTACACATTCTCCTGTGTTTTAGAAATTGCGTCAGCCAGTGAGTTTCACCAAAATACTCTTGCTTTAAAAGATTTTCCATCTGATCCATTTCAAGCACATCACTTCCATTTTGGTTTCCAAATGTCCATTAATTTTGCTTACGGCACCGCTGGACTGTAAATATGAGAGCTGATACTCCGTTGCGTGTTTTCCCCTTTCTTAGAGACCAAAAAGGAATTATAATTTCAACAATGAAGCACAACGAAGTAAAAATCAAAAGCACCCTCCATAGTGTACAGCCTGTGTCTTAAATGTACATGCACCCAAGTTTTTTGTGTCTGTTGCATCAATTGCCAATGTCCTTTTGGTACAACATGAGCTTTAATGCCCATTTCTGAAGTTTGAAATATTACTGCTCGACCTTTAAAAATAAGGAAAAAAAAGCTATTTTTTTAGAAAGAAAAAAAATAAAGAAAACAGATCTTTGAAGAGTAATAAACACTTAATAAGGAAACATGGCTCAACAATCCCACCCAAGCCCTTTCCCTCCCTGTCCCCCTTAATTTTTACCTGTGGTTCTCCTTCCCTGGAACAGTGCAATGTAGAAAAATCAAATATACAAACAAAACTCTTAATCCATCCCTTTATGTAGCTAGAGTGAAATCTATCTTTTTAATAAGAACTTGACAATCTCTCTTTACTATTTACATTGAGGAATCTGTTTGAAAGTTTAAAGCAAAGGAAATCCTGAAGTTCTCAGTGGGTACTGCATTTCCACAGTCTGCCGAGTTTGCTTTCTCCCCTTCCCTTCGTGGCGGAACATCTGCAACTGGAATGGTTGATTTTAGTTTCTTGCCCTGGTCTCTTCTAAGATGAAAAGTCCCTCCAAAGCACTGCCCACTGCGCCCAGGAGGAAGGTGTCTCCATCATTAGTTTGGTATTCTCTCAATGTAAATGGCTGGAGCGGCCGAACGCGCAATTGTAGCTATGAAGCTGTGGTCTCGACTGAGTTCCAGGTTGGTTGTTTCAGCCTGCTCCCGGGACATGGTATCGTACCCCTTATTTACATGGAGAGGTTTATGAGCTTGGCAGTATCCAATCACTGGTTGGTCATAACTGTAATAAGGTAAAGTCTTCATGTGGTGAGGTACCTGCACCAGAAAGATCAAAAACAGAGAGAAACAGGTAAATAACGTGTTTAGTCACGTGTATGTAAAGCACCTAGCACAACGGAGTCTCAGATGCAGTGGCTGCTCAATACACTTGCAGTATAAATAGTCACTGCACCTCTCAGTTCTTGCAGCAAGAAAAAGCTTCGGAGCTCCTTGGTTGTTCCCAGCACATGGAGTTCCCTCTTTACAAGACCATGGAAATTCATCACTTGTAGGTGCAAGTTAAGTCTAGTACAAATCTGTGTTCTGGCTCTTTACCACGTGAATTCCCCTTGGAACGTCCTAGATTACAGGAAATTACACTTAAGCAATCCATCAGCGGCCAGACTTTCCAAACAGTCCAGCTTGCTGAATTCTGACCTATCTGGGGCAATCCATCTGTGACAATTACACTGAAAACGCTTTAAAAAAAAAAAAAAAAAAAGTTCCCCTTGAAAGAAACAATTTTACAAAACCCAGACCAGTATGAGCATGTGCAAGGACTGGAAAAACCTGGCAGCACTCAGCACAGCCAGAACACCCGTTTATATGGTGCTGCGACCAACCCTCCAGAGAAGCTGGTTGCTCCTACAACCTCACCAGGACAAGGCATGAGTCAGCCTCAGCTGATGCCTTCTGGAGCTGTGCACAGTCACATCTTGGGAAGACAGTCCTATACCTGAAAGATCTGCAAGATTATCCTCAATCCCACTCTTTGGGTAAATCCACCTTTCCACCTTTCTAGCTCATCCTCGTAGGTGATGGCTTTGGAGTGGAGGCTCGTGCCGTGAGACCTACCCGAGGGGAGCTAAACCAGCGGCCCCAAGCTGCGTTGTGCAGTGCACACACCCGAGCAGGCCGAGCGAGGCACCCCCAGAGGCACCCCTAGAGCCGCCCCAAGGGAGCACGGGCGACCAGGAGCACGGGCGACCAGGAGCACGGTGTGGCAGTTAGCACAGGCAGGGCGAGCAGGCAGGGTGGGCAGTGAGCAGTTCCTCAACACACCCACCATGGTAACAACCCGCCGGAGGGCTGCGTTAGCACCCACTAAGAAGGAGATAGGCACCCAGACAGAGCAGCTGCTCCAGCATGCGGCCATCCAGGTGTCAGGCTGCAAGGAGTGCTGCAGCCTGATGCTCCTGATGCACTGCACCTGTGTGAGGTGTGAGCAGGTGGAGGACCTCCCCCACATGGTAGCTGAGCTAAAAGATGAGGTGGGAAAGGAAAATCTCTAGGACAGAGAGGGAGAAATGGAGGCAGGCACCAGGGAGGGCTCAGCAGCAGCAACAGGTTGGCACAGGCTTCAAGACAAGACCCCAAGACACGAAGATGGTGAAGAGCAGAAGAATACATGGATAAAAGTCCAGGGTTGA
>JAVCKT010014025.1:393-13475 GCA_032273925.1 Rhynchotus rufescens
TGGGCTCTAAAGCCTGAACATGGTCATAATTCTAGCCATAGTATTGCAGCCCTAATTCTGCAAAGCAGGC
Organism: Rhynchotus rufescens; assembly: GCA_032273925.1. Classification (NCBI taxonomy): domain Eukaryota; kingdom Metazoa; phylum Chordata; class Aves; order Tinamiformes; family Tinamidae; genus Rhynchotus; species Rhynchotus rufescens. The sequence continues at coordinate 464 of JAVCKT010014025.1, forward strand.
AAGAGTTTCAGTCACTGAACACTTGAGTGTTTTCTTGAGTCAACCCAAAATCTTTTTTGCAATGGTAATACTTCGTAAGCTGTAAAAGGACCTTTCCTTCTCTTGCTTCCAATAGGTTCAGCTTTAGATCTAGGTTAAGCAAACACTTCCCTAATTCTGCTGAGTGCAAGAAAATGAAGTTAGCAGCAGCGGGTAGCTCCCATCCTCATCACTTCAGGCTGTCTGAAATCTCCCCCAACACAGCAACTTCTGGCACTGAGGTGTATTGCAAATTAATTCAATTGCAAAAAAAGAAAAAAAGAAAACACCTTTGTAAATGAGACTGGTGGTGGTTTCTGTTTTTCCTCTTTCCTTCCTAGGAAGTACAAGCTCTCTGAGCAAATTGCCAAGTGCTGAGAACTGTCAAGAGTTGCAAAATGATTAGCATGCTCTTATCTTTCCTTCCTCCTCCCCTTTTTTTTTCTTCAAATATATAAGCTTTTACTGTCTGATGCAGCAGACTAAAGTATGGTAATTCTAGAAATGGGTGTTTTGATATATAGAAATGTTATTATGTTATTTTAGAGATTGTTTGACATACCTTTTTAATGGAAACTTACTGTTGTGATTAGATGCAGATTCACTTTAAAATATAAAACGCCTGGTAGATAGAAAGGACAGCTCTTCCTTTAATTGACCATTATACCCATGAAAGCCAGCAAAATAATAGTTCTAAGCAAGTGATAAAAGAAAATAATTCTGTTTGTGACAAATGAGAATTAATTATATAGAACCTAAAGAAAAGGACGTCATTTTTAATGATACATTGCCTAACCACTACAAGCTCTTCAATTGCTTCTGGCTAATTTAAAACAAAAAAGAGACCAAATATATTTATTTAAACAGGAAAGTTTTCCTCGTTTTAAGCATAGTTGCTTCCTTTCAGTTATAAGTCTGTGAGTTATTTGCTACTTTTTAAAAATTTGAAGAGATGACTGCCTAGCGAGGGGTTTAAATCTCAAACCCTACACTGCAGCTTTGTCATAAATTGGGCAGAAGTCCTTACATACTGCTAATTGTGAGATGAAATCGTATCTGTTTTTTTTTTTCCCCTTTCCTTCAGCCACCAGAAAAGGAGGGTGGGCTGCCTCGCCAAGTGGGCAATAAGACAGAGTGCGGCCTCCTGGGATTTGTCCTGGACTTGAAGCAGGATTATGAGCCCGTGCGCAACCAAATCCCCGAGGAGAAGCTCTATAAAGTTTACACTTTCAACTCGGTGCGCAAGTCCATGAGTACTGTCATTAAAATGCCTGATGGCAGCTTCCGAATGTACAGCAAAGGGGCCTCCGAGATCGTCCTCAAGAAGTAAGTCCAGCATACTGCTTTATTCTGCTTTGACAATGCAGAACAATTTGAAAATACTAAAATATACTTTCTTTTTTAAACTAAAAAAAAGATGCTCCAGGATCCTTAATGCAGCTGGTGAACCTCGTGTCTTCAGACCTCGGGACCGTGATGAAATGGTGAAGAAAGTGATAGAGCCCATGGCCTGCGATGGCCTGCGAACAATCTGTGTGGCCTTCCGGGACTTCAGCAGCAGCCCAGAGCCCGACTGGGACAACGAAAACGACATTTTATCAGACCTGACTTGCATCTGCGTTGTGGGCATTGAAGACCCAGTAAGGCCAGAGGTATGTCACATGCCTATGCTATAAAGCACTTCCCTGAGAGCTAAACATTGAGCTAGTTGTGTTATACTCCCCAAGACGGAGCATGTTTTATCCTTGGCAAGGCGCAGTTTGCAGTTTGGTAAGTACAGTGATTATTGACCCTTCCCACGTAAATCACAAGCAATCTTGGAGGAAGCTTTTTGTTTAACAAAAGCAGTTGCCACTTCACTAGTTGAATTGGAGACCTTAGGAGGAAGAAGTATTCCCCAAAAAACTACCAAAGAACAAAAATAAAAATTTCAGAACACCAACTAGGCATATAGTATCTGACCTAGTAGGAAGAAGGTATAACTAAAATTACTGCGTAGCTGCTAATAGTTAAGATGTTCATAAGGTGATTTCATGTTTTGCCAGAAATAAGCACATTTATTAAATAGAGACCACTGGATTTTATGATTTTTCATAATGTTTCCTGTAGGAGCAATAGAACCAAAAAATGAGCAATATTATGAAGGTGTTACTAGTATTTATCCTGTCAGATATGGTAGATTATGTAATTTCAATGCAATGTCACCCACATCATGGCCTTTAGTTTTCTTTAAGTTTCCTTTTTACTTGGAAAACCTCCATTTTTCCTTTTCCTTCATAAGATCTTTGGAACTAACATACATGAAATTGTAATAGTTGCTGCCAGCCACCTCCTGTGCCATTTGCCAGTGTGTATCCCCGGCATGGCTGGATGTAAGAGCACCTGCAGCATCCCTGCTGTCCCACTGGCCCTGGTTTCAGAGGCAAGAGCGCCGTGCCTGTGCTGAACACGCTCCAGGCTGCTGCCCGGCACTTGCTCCACTTTGGCTCCCTGGCCGAAGGGAATGCATTCATCTGCATGAATCATGCAACAGTAATGTCCGAGAGCTGGCCAGCTTGAACTAGAGTTAAACTAGGGGAGATATGGGAATTTTATGCTGTATACTGCACACCACCTTGTTCACTTAGGTTTATTAATTTAGAGGCTAAATTCTGATTTATTCAGTATCAGTAGCTCTTTTATTATTCACTGAACTACCTGCTAGATATTTTGCTTTTTTATTACATCTATGTTTATGCTGTTTTTTCATCAAGACCAAACAGAATCATGTCTTGTGCCTGTAGAGATTTGTCTCTTTGACAGCCTTTTTGAATAGATTTCAGTGAGTCTGATTGTTAATAGTTCGCCAAGTACAACTACAATCTGTTATTTCTTGGAGAGAAAAACAGAAATTTCACCTGTTTGTCACTTGATTCCAATACGTGTAGCTGGGTAACTTAGGCATATGCATGCATTAAAAGCTTTTCTTTGATGAAAGAAAATAAAATCTATTTTTTAAATTGTATACTTACATTCTGCAAACGGATGGAAAATGTCTGCTTCTACTGCCTACTCAGTCTGCCAACATTCTCTCTTCCCTATAGCAATAAAAGAATATGAACAATATTTTAGCCATAATTACTGTACACAGTGTTCAACCAGATACCACCCACCAGCTGTCCAAAAATAAGAAAAGAGGAAAATAGAATTATTTCTCTTTTCATGTATGAGTTTGAGGTACATTTGAAACTAGGTTGTCCTCCCATGACCTTGCTGAATAGGACTGGCATTTTATCTGAATATTTCTAGGTTTTGTGTTTGTACTATGATTTATTTTTCTCCTTCCTGATTCTTGCTCCAACCCATCATACTCCATTTGTGAGGGTCTCCAAAGTCAAAGCAGATATTAAAGGCATTTCACACTGGCGAACGACATATTCGCCATTATCAATGTGGGTAAATCAGAAGACATTTTCCTAAGTAATGCACGTAATCCATTTGTATATTCCTTCTTGAAAGCTGTTTTGTTTACTAACTTTTCCAGTACTCCAAGCAATGTCTTCCAGGATACAACTCAGAGGAAGACTAAATCTCTGTCTGTTAGTGATCATCTTCTTGCTAGGATAGTCCATCCATCCAGAGTCATTCCACAAACAGCATGTCTCAGTGATCTTCCTCACAGTCAGGAGAAAAGTACTGATCCAGTCGTCCTCTAGGTGTTAGGTTAAAGAGACCTTTTGTAAAAAAGAAGCCTTGCTGGCCCCATGAAATCATCTGAGGTGCAGCACTGGCCATGCTGGGCCATAGCGGTAGCAACATCCTGCCCCAGCAGTGGTCCTACTTACAGCTCAAGGAAGTAGAGGTACCTACCAGTGTACAAGAAAATGCTGCATGGAAATGAGATTCAATGAGATTAATCCACTAACTTGCATTGAGCTTTATGACAGAGTGAGCTGGTAGCTCCGCAGTGATGCCTACTTTTATGTAAGGCACACACAAAACCATGATGAAACTGCATTCACTGTTTTAAGAGTGTTTAATTAATTGGCAATAAATTATCATTAATTATAGCAGTTGAAGGGAATTTATTTTCTATCCAACATTGAATTCTAGCTATTACCTTTCTACCAGCATTTAACTTCATACACCCAGGTGACTGTATTAAAAGAGCTTTCTTTAATTATTAGGAATCCACTTACTAGCATTTGCACATTTTCTTTCCAAAAATTCAATACAAGCTGTATCTGATGTCAGTTCACTATTTAGCCCTACATTAGTCTCATGGATCTGGTTATGCACTGAATTCTTGCATTGCATATATTGTGCAACAGAGAAAGTCAGTCTAGTACCAAAATGAGCGTAACTCAGCATAAATGAGCATAAACGGGTATCAGTTTAACCTCATGTATATTTAGGAATTTCACCTGATGATATGCATGAATTATTGTATGTTCTTAACTTAAAATGACTTTTTAGATAACCTTTCTGAGAAGTGTGAATTAGTAGACAATTTTTCTTTGAAAAATATATTCAGTTCATGTCATGTATGTGTAAGATGCTATTTTCAACATGCTATATTTTGATGCTGAAGGTTCAAAAAAGCCACAGAGCTCATTTGCAGAATCCTTTGCCAACTGATATGAATAACAGTTTTTGTGTTCTCCCTTGTCTCACCTGCAGTGTAACTTCAATTGAATAAACGACAGGTAGCCTTTATATGTATGATATCTATTTTTGCTTCTTTAAGCTTCTCAATTTCGAAATAGTCTGTGAGGAAATGTCTGGTATCTCATATCTAGGAATCTTCACTCCCTGATATATTGCATTTGTAGGTTCCTGAAGCCATAAGAAAATGCCAGCGAGCTGGAATTACAGTCCGCATGGTCACTGGAGATAACATCAACACTGCACGTGCCATTGCCATAAAATGTGGGATTATTCATCCAGGAGAAGACTTTCTCTGCCTTGAAGGGAAAGAGTTTAACAGAAGGATTCGAAATGAGAAGGGGGAGGTAATTCATATTCTAAAGCTACAGATGTTATAAAAAATAGACTTAACACTAAAAAATGTTATTTCTTTTGCACTGATGTGTATACCTGATTTCAGTAAAGACTACCCAGAGAGACTGGTACTTCTCCCCAGCAGTAACTTTTTGTAATTTAAAATGCTAGTGAAAATCTAGTCATTGCGCTTGCCATGCATTTGCAAAAAATGTAGTCATGCATTTGCAAGTTGCTTGTGCAGAGCAATTATCAGTTTAGCACCAGCTGGCTTTGAACTGCAGCATTGGTCCTTATATGTAATCAAATCCAAGCACATGAAGAAGAGTTTTGTTGGCAAAGAGGAGAAAGAACTCAACAGTACTATGTCTGCATCTGCTAGAAAATGCAGCCTGAAGAAAGAAACAGCTAATCTCAGTTCTTTATACCACTTTATCTAATTCATACACTTCTATATCCACTTAGTATAATGACCTGCATCATTTAATCTACTGTTCATGAATTTTTTAGCTTCTTTTATGCAGGTAGCATATAGAGTATTAAAGCCAACTTTTTGAAAAGTGCTGTGTCTCTGAGTTCATCACTAATGGACAGTCATTTACTCTTTATAACTGACTGATAGACTGCTTCAACATACTATTTGCTATATTGAGTTTGCTCTTATCACTAACAGTTATACAAGCAAAATGCTCCTGTGAAATGGTTCTTACTGGTAAATGTGTTTCAGCAGCATTGAAGGGCTTCTCTTTCATCCAAAATCATGTTTTTGAGTGGAATTATCCATAAAGGCAGTAAGGAAAACTGTTTGGATTCTATAGCACATCTGCCTGCAATAGCCAACAATGATCTTGGTTAGCAGAAAACCGGAAAACTTTTTTTTTGGCTTTTTTTTTTGACCTTGCCTTCCATTTCAGTATTTATTGCTACTTATGAGCTTAAAGTTATGAGCTTTCAGAGGAAAGTTCCATATCTGAGTAGTGAAGTGAATCATCTGCCACATGGAAACAAATATAGCTGAATTTTCCTCATCCGAAACTAAAAATGTTACTGTTATTCTCAGATTGAGCAAGAACGGATTGACAAAATCTGGCCAAAGCTTCGTGTGCTTGCTCGCTCATCTCCCACTGACAAACACACTCTGGTGAAAGGTAAGCACAATCTTTGTGTGAGTGTGCGTATAACAGCATTAAATTTACCAAAGTGTGCTTAACTTGGCTGCATTGTGAACTGTTAAAACAATATCTGAGCTGTTGCTTTTAATGACTTATCAGTGTCATCTATGCAGCTCAAGCAAGTTTTTTTGGCAGCCAAGTTCCCTGTAATGTAATCTGTTATTTTCCTCATGACTCCACATTAGAGTAGAATGAGGCTCTCAGTGGGAAGGGAGAATGTGTTTGCTGTGCGGGGGGCAACACTAATGAGGACTGGCTTCTCTTCATGCAAACAAGGAAGAGGATGGGCTTTCTCATCTTTGCATATGCCTATTCATGAAGAAAAGAAGAACAAGCTCGTTTAGAGTAAATCACCAGTGCACAAGTTTTTGTGCATCTGTTGTCAGACAATAATTGTGAAAAAGCATTCTAAGACAAAAACTTCATGTCACAAATCAACTTTCTGAGATTACATGACTACGTGTTCCTTTAGCATTAATTGCAAGGAGATGGGTATTTTAAGATGATTCCATTTTCCTATGGGTTTATCTAATTCTACAGTTGCGTTGCCTTCCTTTAGATTTCTGGATATAAATTTAGAAGCTAGTTTTGTCCTATAAAAACTGCACAGTATGAAGTATGTTTTCTTAACATACCATTTGCAGATGCAACCCTCTTGCAACAGAGGGATGTGTTTGCAGTGTTCTTTATATAGCCTTACTCAAATCTGTAACCCACACTTCTTGTTGACTTGATAATGTATTCTGTTGACCTTGAACATTACACTTAAAAGTCAATTTATTAAACTATAAAGTTTATGATTAGGGATAGCATCTTTTCTGGCCATAAAAAAAAATACTTTCAGAAAGTTCAGATTAATTCAGACCTGGATAAATCAGATTGAATAAAATGGATAATTGAGATTAAGTAAATCCCTGGGGAGTACTCATTAGAATCCTGCAAAATTTTGCCCTAAGAGTTTTTTCCTTCCTCCCTTTAAAGAAATGAATGAATAGCTGAAAAGAAATAGGGAACAAATTATTGATAAATATTATAGCTTGTGCATTTGATAGTCCTAAAATCATTTACTGCTCCAAATGCCTTATGTAACTAATACCACTGAAGTTTTAGAAATGCAACAAGGTCAAATGGTACAAGCATCTAATGAATTTCAAGAATGAGTCTATGGAAACAATGAATTTTTTTTGTTTGTAATACTCCAAGGGCCATTAAAAGTTACAAGAAACTATTTAAATGTTCACTAGTTTTGGCCCTGTTGTTAAAATGTTATGTGTTTCTCAGACACTTGAGGGATCTAGAGGGTTTTCTCCTTTGATGTATTTTATCTGCTCTAGGGCAAAAACACACATCACAAAATAAACTTTTTTATATTTTTCATGGCATACAGCTGCTGGAGGGAATATTTTTTTTTCTCTTTTACATAGAACAATCCCATCCAGCAGAAGGATTCTTATTTTGCATTTTTGTCTTCAGTAGTGTTAGAGACTATAGAAAGGCACTATTCAGCATTTCAGCCCGGCAGATAGTGTTCTCTCAAATATTTATGGCTTTGAAGTAGATGTAGTTTTAAAAACAAATGTCAAATTGAATGTCTCTCTTAAATACCTCAAATCTAACTAGAAAACAAGTTCTTGTTGTCTTTAAGAAGTCCACTGGAATTATTTCATAGCATTTTACCTTAATTTGACGTACAGCTTCAAGAGTCACTTACACTGATGTGTTATTGTAATGATGCTGCTCATATATTCCACAGTTTTTAAAAATGATACAGCAAACAGCTACATAATACTGATTTTAAATATGGCCATTTTAATATGGCCATTTTATCAAAAAGATATTGGGAATATTAACTATTCATTTTATTAGAGAAATTAGTTTGGACCTATTATTTCTTTAAAAATAAATATTCTCTTCTGTCGTGAGGTTGTTTTACCAAAAAGGAAAAGGAGAACTTAATGTTCAGTAAAGTTGGGCGTATTTAATATTGACCATTATTACTAAGTATTTGAAATATAATGGCATAGTGGTATTTTACTGCTGACCTCATTATCATCTATTTTCACCTTATCAAAGACAGATAAGTAGGTGTAAATATGTGTAGATATACAGGATGATCAACTACCCTGCATCAGTAACACCTGAACTGATGAAGATTACATCTTTTAAGTGTTTTACTGTAGCCAAGTATTCCCCATTTCTTTCTGCTCTCAACCAGCTTCTTACTAATGTGACACTGAAAGTGTCTATTCTACAAAGTTACAATAAAGTGGTATTTATTATGCCCTTGATGCTTTTGATCTGAGCGATGGGTATAGAGTTTCCATGTAAATGAAATGGAAGAGACTCTATTCAATAATAGTCTTTACAATTATATTTGGAATGGCTTTATCTATTTGATGTGAGATGAGAAGTAATGTGTTTCCCCTCTAGTTGTGCATTTGATGCTGATATCTTTTACAACAGGCTTGTGCAGCTAGTGCACCTTTTTAAACAATGCATAGCTGTTTGATGAAATAAGAAGAATCTCTAACTCATAACAAAGTTGCCTTTCTCTGAAAAAAATGATGCCTTACAGAGGATACAGTACCACTTCCCTAATTGTAGATGTATTTCTAGATGTATTTTCTGTTTAACAGAAATATTTTTAGGAGAGAAGAACTATTATCAGATACCTTAATGTGACAGCATAGAGCAGTGAAGTAGCAAACACTGTTTGTTTTGGAAAAGAACATTTGCTGCATTTCAGGAATTCCTTTACTGTACCTTGCAGACTTGTCTTATTAAAATATTGTATGTAAGCATTCAGTTGCAGTATTTTGCAGTATTTTGAAGAATTGTCCTGGCACTTAGGCATGATTAATACCGAATTTTCTTCTTAGCTGTGGAGAAGGAATGGAAAGGCCAGTGAACAGTAAACAACTGGGCATTATCTTCACGGGCAGTCTGTCAGGTTATAGCCTTATTCAGAACTTCACTGATCACTGAAGCAGTTGTCTGTAGCTCAAGACTGTGAAGAGACAGCATTTCCTAACAGAAAGATATCAATCAATCAAACCAAAAAAAAAGAAGAGAAAAAAAAAGAAGAAAAAAGAGAAAAGGAAACGGAGGAGGAAAAAAGGGCAATTGCTGGAAAGACAACTATTCAGCAATGTGAGAAAGTGGGGAGCAAGAGGGGGAGGAATAGCTATGGTGAATCATCTGAATGCTAAATTATACTGTTCCATTTTAGAAATGAGGCCAACAAACAAATGAAAGTTCCTCAAAGATCTTCTCTCTTCCTGAGAATAGCACTTAAGTCCATCCAAATCCATCTGTCTCATGTACTTGACCTATTTCTGATAGCACCAGCAGTATTTGCGTAGCTGGGTATGAGTGGCTGGGCTGTGGTTGGAATGAGAGAATTTAATCTCTGCCTTTCCATGGTTGCCAATTATGCAGCTTTGGGCTCTGGAGGGTGTTTTTGCTTATCACAGCTGCCCAGTTTGCTGTGACAGATAAAGGTAACAACTAAACCTTGTGAATGACTCCTAAACCTTATAAATGACCCAGGAGCATGCAGTAATTGACTGACGAACAGGGCTGGGGTAACACGCTCACTAGCACAGGGCCGCTGCTCCTCCCCGTTAGCAGGTCATTGGGGGTTGGACTCGATGACCTCTGAGGTCCCTTCCAACCTTGGGCATTCTATGATTCTATGATTTGCTCGAGCCCCCTGACCTTCCTCTGGGCTCTGTTCCCACTGGGGATCCAACTGAGAGAGGTTAAAAGCAAACATAAAGTAGGACTGATTTTTCAAGCCTCCTGCTCTTTAACTCTTTGGAGCTGGTAATAGTTACTTCTGCAGAAGCTTACAGTATTAATTTAACATCACTGAGTATGTTAATAACAGGAATATAAATACTTTAAATGGAAGTGCAGCGGGTGTTTCTGCTTGTTCAGTAATAGCAAAAGCTCTAAAACTCTAAATATTAAAGACATTATCAGAATAATATGCAGTTTAAGACCATGCTGCCAATGGGAAGGTTTTTTTTTTTTTTCTGATTTTCCTAACACCAAAAAGAACACAAATCTACTGCCTCTGTACTGCTTTGCAGTCTTTGGGTCCTCCCCAGTAAGGCTGAACTTTGCAAAAAGGCACATTTTGCTCTCTCATGTGCCATTTCCTACCCCTACGTATTTATCTGATATATGAGCTATTTTTTTGCCAGAGCAGAACGGGAACTTTTCAGACTAGGTAAGGTAATTGTTTTTGAGAAGATACAGCTTTGTGAAAAAAAAATAAATAAATATATATATGGGGCAGAAGAATGACAGCATTTCTGTTCCAAAGTTGTTAATAAGGAGAGTTGTTGTTCTGTCTTGTACAGAAACCTGTGTTCCTATATACAAAGGAAACTGACATGAAAAACACATATGGAGAACAGTTTCCATCCAATTAAAACACAGAGCTGCTTCTGTAACCTTATATATGCTCTTTATGCATTATTTTCCCCATCCGCATAGGTGGAAAATACTTTGTTTTGTGCTAGTTATATGAAATATGATTGTATAAAGTGTATTAATTATAAGAAAGGACTATAAATTATTATGATGTTTGCATTAGAATGTGTGACTCCAGAATTTAATGAATTTTTGTAATCTCTGTTCGGCAGAGCAGCACATGTTTCTCTTAAAATGCTAATTTGGCTTAAAATTCATCAATGCCATTTGTTACTTTAGATTAAACTCGTTTCGAAGGACTTCCTAATGAAACCGATATTACAGTTAAGACAAGTTAGGAAACTTTTAAGCATTATCTAAAGTCTTCAGCGAAATATTTCTGATGAAGTTTAATCAGAGACTTGTGCTGTGAAATGGTTTGTCTTAAGACACATGATTTTACCTCTGAAGTCTATGCAAGTTTTGTTGATGTTTTAATGTTGCGGGATCAAACCTTTCCATAGGAATTCTTGTAGCGATGTCTAGTAGCATACGTTTGTGATGACACTGCTTATTTTCCTTAGGAATAAACTCTGTTAATGCCTGTAGGACTTGCACTAGGTGTATTACACAGATCCTGCTGCTCTTTGTAAGGAACGTTTATATTATTGATTATTTTATATGCATGTATATATACAAATAAATATATACATTTTTTGCAGGTATTATTGACAGCACACAGGTGGAACAGAGACAGGTTGTAGCTGTGACTGGTGATGGGACCAATGATGGACCAGCACTTAAAAAAGCTGATGTTGGCTTTGCAATGGTATAATCTTAAGCACATTTATTGCTGTTTGTGTCACTAGAAACTTGCCATATCGTGTTTGCCGTAACAGAGCTTCAGTGTTGAGCTTAACATCGATTAAATGTTGAGAAAATTAGTTTACTTACTACTTGATTAGTGAGGCAATAAATTGGAGGGCAATGAGTTATGTTGCTTCAGAATCCTTTATGATGACAACCACTAAGGTCTTATTCTTATATTTTTTCAGTATTTTATCTAAGGTAATTTCTGAATACACGCATAACTATATTCTGGTTAGAGAAATGAACTCAAGTGTTCTTCATTGCAGTTGAGTACTATTTTGATTTTAAAATCCGTCACTGTAGGCATAGATGTTATCTTCTCAACATATCCTACTTCTGAAGACATATTAGTAATCTGTAGTATATAGAGATATGTAATACTACTTTATGTTAGCAGTTCTGTTCATGTATATTAATAAACAGGATAGCAACAGTAGCTTAAGCAGCAATTCAGTAGTCAGTAAACTGATAATTTATCAGTTTATCTGATCATATAAATTCGACCTCTTCATCCTTTTAAATTAGTCTCCATTTACCAATTACCTAGCAAATTTACAATGGAAAATATACTCAGCAATCCGTTTCTGTGCTGAGGAGTCTCTGTGTAACTATGCTTTTTGAATGAGCAGGCAGAAGTCTGTGCTCTAATCATCTTTGTATTTTCCAGTAGATAATTTTATTCACAAATACTTTTTTTCCAGGGTATTGCTGGTACAGATGTTGCAAAGGAGGCCTCAGATATTATCCTCACAGATGACAACTTCAGTAGCATCGTGAAAGCTGTAATGTGGGGCCGTAATGTCTATGACAGTATCTCCAAATTCCTGCAGTTCCAGCTCACTGTGAACATTGTGGCTGTGATTGTGGCTTTCACTGGAGCATGTATTACCCAGGTAAGGGGAACCTCATGCAAATCCTCTCAGGCTACCTTTTCAGTGAAGCAGGTTTATATTTAATTCTTACTTTGTAAGCAGAAGGCTTTCTGAAGTTCTTAAAAAGCTGAAGGAGGTGCTTAGCATCAAGCTGATAAACATGAATACCTCCTGACAGAATCCCTTCTGAACATCCTACTACGTGTTCTCCTAGAAATAAACTGCATGTAGGACCTATTAATTTGGATGCTGTCTCCATACAATTCTCTCGTTTTAATTATTCTGGTCATAGCAGAGCTTGTGGTGATAGGCCAGAGAATGTCAGGAAGTGCAAGAAAGAAGAGTTTATGTGTCTTTGCCTTTGCCCTTCAGAGTATTTCATGATTAAATGCACCTTTCTGAACAGTTTATGTAATAAGATTGTTATTTTTAAGATAGGAGGACTGACAAACAAGAGTAACACTAGCAGGGAAGCTTTTAGACTGATGATAACTATTTTGTGGCAAGGCAAGTGTTTTCAATTTTAGGGCAAATAACAAAATGATCAAATGGCATATACAGCTGGACTTCAGTCTCTTTTTTCTCCTTCCAGATTAATCTCTGTTGCAATCCTGATGAGCATGTAACATACCCAGGTCTTCTGCAGAAGCTTAAATGAAAACAAACTAAGTAGTTTCTGTC
>JAVCKT010014025.1:13618-23696 GCA_032273925.1 Rhynchotus rufescens
AACCCTAAAATAACGTGTACTCCAAGAGAAGCCTCAGGTGCAGCAGAAAGGTGCTGCTACAAGAGGCCTCTTTTGGCTGCAGCACACGCTGTGGGAAAGCTGATGCTTGCGCGTGCCGTGCATCACACACATGCAGGTAAATTCCATCTCATGCCCACCTGAGCAAAACAATGAATAAGTCATTAGCTCTGCTCCAGGGTAAATTTACATTGCAATCATGGAATTGCTACTGGAAACCAGAAACCCAGGTACTTTTACACAACCATGACGTCAAAATTTCTCCCAAGTCTTGCCTGACATTTAGAGGCCTCATCTGTGCTGAGCGTGAAGTCTGTCGGGGCCCACCTTCAGCGAGCACCCTCGCAAGAGCTGAGTGAACAGAGCTGCCATCATCTAGCTCCTCCGCACTAAGCGTGAGACAAGAGAGACTATTTTAAAGCAAGTCTTAGTAGTTGTAATGTGCATGCTCATGCAGCATGTTCCCTTTTCTAATTCTGGACCTTTCTTCTTATTTGAATCATTCCATTTTCTTCTGAAAGGATCTGGATCAGGCTCAATGTGTGTGTACTGCTCCAAGGGTCTGTAAGGAAGCCCAGGACTGAGCATCTCAACTTCACTGTTGCTTTTTTATAGATATTTTTTGTTGTGTACTCCTAGGATTGTTGTATTTCTACCCCAACAGCATCTTATACAATTACTTAGCATTAAAACCACAAACTCAAAGGAAGAATTTTGCAAGGAAGTAAAATTAGAACTGTAGCAGGGGAAAAAAAAAAAAAAAAAAAAAGCAGCAGCTGATTTTCACTGTAGTCCTGTTTACTCTCAATTGCCTGAATGCTGATAAGTCTCGAGTTCTCCTTTCTGTCTCATTCAACAAGGATCTTGCCTTAAGAATGAACAATATTATGTTAGGCTTTGACTTAAAAGTTTCTAACCAGTGAAAGGACATTGTTTGTTTGGCTTTACTAAAAATTTCACTTGGCAATATAATGTACCCTCTGGTTGCTATAAAAATAGCACTAGTACAAAATGTATGAATGCCCTGAAAAATGTGGGGTGCAACAGGCTGAGTACACCCAATTAGATGTAACAGCCTACAAAACTGTACACAGATTTATAAGAGTAATTTTGACTGAAACACTACAGTTCTTAATAAATAAATGGAGCTAAAATCCAGAGTTTCCAAAAGGCAACACAGCTTTCTGTGACCTTGAAAATGAATATAATGAAGTCTGCACTTGACTGTATTTTACTTTGCCTTTTTTACATAGTCAATTTGGCTTTTTTGACACATGGAACATATTTTTTTCCTACAGTTACTCTTCAGGTTAATGTTGTAACGGATTAGCCTTTCTGTGATATTTTATCGTAACTAGAATAGGAAGACCTCTAATTAGGTTGTAGCATTTCTTCCATGCCTCATGTCAGGGCTCTCAAAACACAGTTGTCCTGGAATTCAGAGCTTGCAAACTGGGATGTTTTGAGCATGAAATTCGATTTATGACTCAATTTTTTGGTATTTCTTTTCCTTAGGCTTGAAGGTAAAGAGACAAAAAAAATTTGTTTTGCCTCATTTTTCTGATGTGGACTGCAACTAAATAGACAATTTCATTCAGTCTGGATCCTGCAGTTGCATCTGTGTATGTCTAAATATGTGTATACAGTCGTATCACTATAGGAGTCCTAGTGAAATCAGTACAGCTCTATATTAATGAAAGTGTTGACAACTTTTATTTATCCAACTAATGCCTAATTCAGCAAGGCGCTGTTAGCAAAACAAAAATTTATCACATTTCTATTTTGTCTTGGTGTGCCAGTGCAATCTCTAATATGTGTATAGAGTGCATATGACCCTACATCTACTTTAGTATGCAGGAATTATAGAAATCTAGTGGACCATTAGAGAATCTGCTATAGACAAGGCCAAACAGGAGCACTGCAGATATATATTTTTTCCTGCACTGTTCTCTGGCATGGGTCCCAAAACTTTACGTTCGAAGTGACATAGGAAGTACAGAATTAGTGCTGTGTACTAGCAACCTCAGGCAGGCTGCAGCCAAAACTAAGGTGTCGTTTTGAGATTTGCTGCTTACATTGTTTCCCATTTTCTTCTGCTTTTGGCAACTCAATATACAAGCCAAAAAATCTTTTTTTGGACTAATAATCAACTTCTGCATTGTGGCTCTATAATTATATGAAGAATCAAAGAAGATGCTCTTCAGCAGCCAGTGACTGCCCAAGTGCTCTTTATCGTGCAGCCACCACACACACACATCAGGGCCATTAGGTCTGTCCCACGTTCGTGTGGTTTGTGTGATAAAATGCACCTAGGCTTAACTAATTAACTGATTAACTTTCAAATAATCTAATAAATTTACCTTTGTATATTATCCAATGCATGCTTTTAAAATGGGGAGGATGTGCTGATCTTGGCCATTTTGACATATAATTTTCCTTTCTATTTAGCAAGCATTACGTTTCATCTTAAATCAATGTTTCTTTTTCCAGTGGATTAAGGAGGTACAGGGGTCTTTTTATTTATTTATTTTGACTTCATTCCCTGGACAACATGTGGTTGCAGAGTCCTAGATTCATTTTGTATGTGTTTTTTTTTTGTTTGTTTTTTTTTTGTTTTTTGTTTTTTTTTTTTTGTTTTGTTTTGTTTTTTTTTGTGGGGAGAGAGGGACGGGGAGCTCTGCCGACAATTATAATGAATTCAGTGAGTCAGTGCTACTCATCCTCAAGTATCCTATGGAAAACCAGGCATCCCTCACAAGACCAGAAAGTTCACCTTGTTTCCTCTCTCCAGCATATACACAGTGCCAAGAAAATACTGCGTCATTATATTTGCAGCTGTTGAAAAAATACTAGGGTTATGTACAAAATCATCTTTTAAAACATACAGTTCAGGCAAATGGAAGCAGCTTGATATCGGAACCATAAAGCTGGCAGATTTATTTATGTGCCAAATTTAAAATCTCTATCTCCAGCTGTTGAAGCAATATAGCTATTTAAAAGGGCTGCAGTAGAGAAAGAAAAAACAAATCTCTTTTTTAACATTTTATATTCAAATTATTTTTCTTGTGCTTAGAGAAATGCTTAATGTTTTAACACATACTAGGAACTTAAAACACTGACTCTACAGAGCATTATGTTTGGAAAAATAAATGTTAATTAAAAACACAGAACAAACTACTGCATGAATCACTTATTGTTTCCACAGAACTTGCTCAGAAAATGAGAATGATGTATTCCCTTCCATGTGTAAGGCAGTTATTTACATGCCAAATGGTTAGAAGTTACATAAAGTTACTAGAGAAGTTACATGGTTGTAACTTCTTATTGCAGAACCTCTATTTGAGAAATCCTATAAAAACAGCACTAGCAAATTTGAAAAGCTGTACTTCAAAATTGAAGTATGAGGCTTGGAAGCAGAATCAATGCCACTTCTAGTCAATGTGTAGACAGTATGATTTAGCAGCAGCTAAGCGAGGACTGATTTTTTGTGTGTGTAAATGTATATAAAGTTAACAGAACTGCTTATTTTTGTGAAACTGTGTTCCCTGACAAATGGGAGTAAAGAGGTAAGAGCAGAAACACCTTTATATTCCCTTACAGCTTGTCAACTAAATCAAAATTAACAAGCTCTAAAATTTTTGAGGCTCTTTATGTCACAAAGGATTTGTAGTTTATTTCCAGCCTTTGGTGGTTTGTACTTTTTTTTGTGTTTCCAAGATGAAGTGTAATATCACTTGATTTAAGGGACATTTTCCTTTTACCTTTAGGCTAATGCTTACCTATTCCAAGGTCAAGTGGAAAAGAATTTGACAAATAAGTGGTGATTTTGGGGTGGTTTGAGTTTGAACAGCCTTCATCCATGAAGTCTGTCCAAAAGTGAATGAAGTGCTACTCAGTAGCAAACCTACAGTGAAAAGAACACTGAATTTGCATCTTGCTTAACAGCATAAGTGACTAAGATCTGTAATGGAAGGCTAAGCTCCTTAGCCTGTATTTTCCTCAGTTTCCACAACTAATCAGAAATCAGACAGAGCTGCAGTGGAAATTTCATTCCACTGCCTTCACAGACTAATGTGTATTTAATGTTTTGGCTTTAGCTTAGAATGAGCTTTCGCAGTTGACTGAACAGTGTAGCAGTGCCAATAATAGATAATTATTAGAGGTACCATAGCCACCCAAGGTGATTGGCAGTGTGAAATGGTGAAAACATGCTGTTGCCAAAAACTGCCAATTACAGTTGTGTGATTTAGAGACTGAGAGAATTCACAGATCTGGAGACCAAGATAATTTGACCTCTTGTTATGTTAGGAATATGCCAGGCTGTTAGACACTTAAATATATCCATAGCAGACACATTTCTTCTGTTGACATGGAAGCACAGGAAGTAACAAATTCAGCTTCTAGAATATCTCAGAAGAACAGGATATTTCTGAAAACAAACTTATTGATCAGGCAGGTAAAACAAGGCAATTCTCCAACAGAAAGCATGCTTTCCTTATTTCTCTATATTGGTCCAGTTTTCTGAGTCCTCAGAAATTGCTTTCATTACAAGTGCCCTCCTTGTCTGAGTCATCAGCATTAATAATGAGATCTCAAATTTGTGACCACGTTGTGATTCTTTATGGTTTAGTTTTTTAGGTATCTCTAACAATATATACATTTCCTTTTTCTGGAACTTCATATCAAATGAGCAAACTAAACTCTCAAGATAAACCTGTGTAATGTGATCCATGACCAGGAGGTCCAAGATCTATTAGGGCTAACCATCCTCTCTTCCCTAGTGCATGCAACCTGTACAGCTTAAAAATAGTAGGCTGCTTTTTACATTCCCTTCAAATAAGAATGACCTTTATAAAATCAAAGATATCAAAGTATCTGTGAGTCTAAGTTTTAAAATGATATTTCTCAAAAAAAAAAGGCAAAGCACCCTTATCTCAAGGGAAAGTCACCAGATACAAATGACTTGCTCTTGTTCTCTAACCTTTCTTTGGATGCTGAATGGATACTGGCACTCATTTCTTGAATTTATATTACGAATGTTTCATTTTGGTCTTGATTTGGCTTGTATACTGGGTATTTATTTACTTCGCTAGAGCATCATGATAAAATACATTGCATAAGGAGGACTCTGAACTTGAAACTTTCATGTTGTTGATTATCACCCTTATTAATTACAGTTTTAAGAAGTTGTGAATTATGAAGGAAATACTACTAAATACTCAAAAGGGTATTATTATAGTTGCCCCAAAGAATTACAGAGATCATTAGCCAAACCCTTCTAGTAGACAGTCCTCAGCATTTTCTCCTGAAATATTTGTTATTTTTGTTTTGCTTTAAACATCTAAACATCTAATGTCCGTTGTAATATGACCATAGAATTTTTCCTTCTTGACATAAGTGAAGAGCTCCTTCTAGTGGTTGGTGATCTAATCCAGACAGAAATAATCCTGACAAGTAGTAATTCTTTTTTTTAGTCTAGTGAACATTTTTGTTTCATAATTTCAAATGTTATCCTGTTTTAATGAGCTTTAATGAGTGAAACAGTACTTCTACACTGTTACTTTTTACTTCCATGTGAAACATGTAGTTATCTTAATTCTATTTGAGAATTTGGGCAAGATGCAAAAAATAATACATTACAGAATGCATTATAATGTGGTTAATGTTATGTTTTGTAAGATTTGTGTGATTGTAAATATTCCTGATTGGAAAAAAAATGCAATGAAATAATTTCATTTTGCCCCAAAAGAAATAAAGATATTTCGTAAGATGGTATTACATAGATGTTATGTAGATGCGTAAGAAATACAAGACAGATAGTACTGGGACTGAGCAAAGGTCTGTATAAATAATAAGTTAATTAATAAATTAATAAATTAGTTGACAAAGCTCGTCCTGGTATCTTTCCACGATGTAGGTAACTTTCTAATGTGTCTCCACAGGACTCTCCTCTAAAAGCTGTGCAGATGTTGTGGGTCAATCTAATTATGGACACCTTTGCCTCACTCGCTCTGGCCACCGAGCCCCCGACAGAAGCCCTGCTGCTACGAAAGCCATATGGCCGAAACAAACCCCTTATATCACGCACCATGATGAAGAACATTCTGGGCCATGCTGTTTACCAGCTTACTCTTATATTCACACTTCTTTTTGTTGGTAAGAAAGTTTGTTAGGATTATTGTTTAGGTCTGATGCAGCCTGATCTCGAAGCCTGAAACATCAAATCAGTTAAATGTAGCCATTTTATGCATATCTTAAGTCTATTGTAATTGAAAAGCTGGAAGAAATGAGCTATACAGTGGGATCAGGAGAAAATTAGGGGAGATTTAACAGAGCCAACAGAAGATCAGTACAAAGGGGACAGTTTACTCACCTCGTATGTTCCTTGTGCTGTAAAGGGTTGCTCTGCGTTTTTCCCGCCTCCTATATAGACTAGGCTTGGGTTTCCACAGTACTTCTAAGGATGTAACATAAAAGATTTCGATCAGAGTGTTTTCTAGTCCTTCTGTATTGATATTACAATAATTAAAATTCATTTTATCACTACATAGAGATGCTCTAATCAGGGAACAAAATGTTTGCTATTGTCTATCAAGTATAATAAGGAATAATATGGAAATACAGCTAAGTCATCAGTGCTACATGATACAAATGGTTTTTTATATTTAGCCATCAGTAATAAATGAAAACAAACATCTAGTATCTCATTAAGGCCTTACTAGCAACATATGCCTTGTATAGCTTGAATCTGGAAGAAGAAAGGTTGTTTCTTATTGCAGGGAAGAGGTGATTGCTGCTGTTTCATGATGATGAGAGAATTTAAACGGCTGATAATTTTTTCAACTAGAGACTGTTCTTGGCATTGCTTTTACTATTGAACTGCATGTGTTTTCAGATTTTTTTCACTTATATACAGAATTCCATGTAAGCTGTAAATGTGAGTTTGTAGTTGTAGTAACCTTAGATTTTTCATCTCATCTGTGAAAGTCTTTTCTGCACCTTACTAACAAGTAGGAGCTTATTTAGGATGCTCAAAGGAAGTGATGGCCTCTTTATGCTACAGTGAGACTTGCCAGGTTTTGGAGAGAGCAGATATTTGATACTATGTTAAGATTACAGTGTATTTTGAGAACTTCTTGCCAGCCTAATAAAATTGTCACTTTCAGCTCCTCTAAAATAAGCACACAAGCTCTGACAATTCATGTGGTATAACTCTTGGAGCAAAAAAACGTGGTGAACTTTATGAGGAGTTTTAATGGCTTCTCGTGAGTGCTGAGGTACAGAACACTTTATGCTGGGCCCTGGTGAAAAGGACTTTTCTTTCATTCCAGTTACTTCTGTGTGTCTCTGTAAACCCCATGCAGTACTTTGAAGGTCACAGCCCACCCAATTTCCTGATAATCCTAGGAAACTCTTTCCTTTCTAAACATTAAGGAACTCAACTTTATCTGCTGGTGATGAAAAACATTAAAATGCTTTTCCTCATTATCAATTATGTGACTGAAGTAAATTTTGGGAGTAAGGAGTGCTGTTTTCTTTTTCTCATTAACCCCTAAGCAGCTGGGTGGTATTTTAAAATTAGTTTTTCAATTATTAAACTCCAAGTTTTTTTAAAAAATCTATTTTGATCAATACTTCATCCTTTGTGATACGTTTCTGTAGAGACAGGCTAGTACATCAAGTTTATGTTTCCTTTCCTGCCTGTTATTTTTACAATGTAGCAGTACTTCATTTATTTTTTCCTTTATTGTTTGTATGCATGAAAGGGAGTGTTTCCAATAGTTTGCTAGTATATCTCTGCTTTCTAACAACCTAACTTTTGTAGCTTCATATTGTGGTAATATTCATTATATTAAAATCTTTATTCAAAAGACTATAAACTAGTTCATGAGGAAACATGAAAAACACTTTTTTTTTCCAGAAATTAGTATTATAATATCGTGAGATAAGTGAAAATGTTTTTTTTACAAATTTGTTACTTGCTTTCTTACATACTTTCACATGAATGCTCCAGCCTTTGCTCAAGACAGTACCTGTTTTAGTAATTGGGTGTTAGCTGTAAACTTTGTAAGAGAATTAGTCCATGTAATACATTTTCAAAATTTACCACATTTTAACAATTAGTCATCACGGACTGTATGACATATTCTTATGTTGGTCATCTCTGTAAGTGACAGTCCATGTGTGAAAACTGTGATTCATGACAGTGTGCTTTCAAAGCAAATCAATAGGATGATGAAAACCAAGTCTAAAACAAGGCATGTCTGTGTTTTTATCATTAACGTACCTGAATGATTGATAAGAATTCAAATATACCAGAATAGTTAACAGGTAAAAAAAAAAAAAACTATTGAAGAATGACTGCTTTCAACTTTCACTTGAACATACGGTCAAGAGATCCCTAACTCTCTAACTCTCTGGTTTAAAGAACTGACTCCTTACCATAGTTACTCAAAATATTACTGAAAACTACTCAAGTAAATATACTTAGATAAAAATCATCCTTTGAGAAGCTACTCAGAAACTTGAGATGCCTTCTGCTCACTACAGTTTCAAATATGGCCTGTATTAAAGTAAGGGCAGAAAGCAAGCTGGCAAAGGAGAGCAAAGGAGAGGCAACTAGTAAGACAAACAAGGCTAATACAAATCTGATTAATTTACTATTGTGGAAACCTTCATTTTTGTCTTCTGTCTAGGTGAGAAAATGTTTAAGATTGACAGTGGGAGGAATGCACCACTTCACTCTCCTCCTTCAGAGCACTACACCATTATCTTCAACACTTTTGTCATGATGCAGCTTTTCAACGAAATCAATGCACGCAAAATCCATGGTGAAAGAAATGTCTTCGATGGCATCTTCAGAAATCCTATTTTTTGCACTATTGTACTGGGTACATTTGCTATTCAGGTAATCATTTGTAATCTACCCTATACTTAGCGCTCCCTAGCAATAGCTTTCTGAAGTCCACTGCAGTCCTCACAATTGCTGGAAGTTGAACTGTGTCTAAGTTGACATTGATCAATTCTGGGATCAGACCCATTTCACATGGAAGGAGAAAGATATGGAGTTATCTGAAGCTCTGTCACAGTGGTTCAAAACCAGAAAAGGGAATCACTTAATAAACTACGTGTGGGAGAAAGGACACCAGTGATGTCCTTTAGAAGTTGATAGCCATAATCATTCCAGAACAGATGGATTTGCTAATAGGAACCAAATTGCTTCTAGGAGATCATCTCTCAACTTTGCTATCATGGCAAGTGCTTGAGGATTTTCAGTTTTAGACAGAATAGTACTCAGCTATCTGTCTGAAAGAAAACTGCCATCCAGCTGCTTCATAATTCAGAACCAGCTGCTGATTTTACCCATTTACCCAGCTCCTGATTTCTGCTACCCCTGCTTCCCTAGTAGTTGAAATGATAATTTCAGTTCATCGTCCAAACTGTAGTCCAGGTTTGCAGTCTGCCAATGAATCAAAAAGGAAATTTAATGGAAAAAATACTTAATTTGTGACTACTTGTTTTAAGTCCAGTATTATTCTTGAGATAATGAAAGATCATTCTATGCAGTTTTACACTGTATTACATTGTAGAAGTACAACTTTGCATAATGTTGCTTGCTGAAGCATCTCAGAATGGTATTTACTGTTTTGGCTACTTCTCATGGTACTGGGTTGTGTAAACCAAGCCTTTTATTCCAAATAAGGGTGATTTACCTATGGGCATTTGGTATATGTAGATGGATGTGTGCATTTATGGAAGTGTCAAGAGGCAAGTACAGTCTTATTTTCATTTAATGTCTAAAACTTGTTTAGATCATTGTCTTTTTACTACAGTTTCCAGGAAGTACAGACTAACTGGCTTCAGTATTTCACCTCCTGAGAGAGAAATAAGAGCTAACTGCAAAGTGGTCCATTATAAAAGCTAAAAAAGAACAATCCTATTACAATGCAGGCTTGATAAGAATCAGAAAATATTTCTTCAAGAGTTTCAGCAGTTTGATAAATAAAAGGATAGTTAATACTCCTAAACAAATACTACCTCTCTCTCATTCCTCAACCCC
>JAVCKT010014026.1:0-15745 GCA_032273925.1 Rhynchotus rufescens
TTTAAATTTGACAAATATCACATTGAACCTGTGGTCACTCTCGCATCCCTCCTCTGTGTGAAAAAGAAAAGTTAACGTTGGTTCAAAGCTTGGGTGACTCTTCTAGATTTGTAATCTTTGGTGTCCGTATTAACTGTTGGTTTCCACAGGCCTCATCTTTGTGGCTTGTGTCATGAAGGCCACTTAGAAACTGTAGCCTTTGTTTTCTGTTCAGACTGAATATCTGAGTAAAATGTTGAGGTGTGTGCCTCATTCCTTCTTTCTCGAAGGGTGGAGAAGGCCATTACTTTATGTATGAGTGTTGCTCTGACCCATCCATGGGCAACGAGGCTGAGTTAAAGGCAGGTGTGTACAGGTCGGGCAGTGCCTGCTGAGGGTGCCTTGAGCACCCACCTGCACCCAGGGGTGGGTTTGGTCTGGTTTTTGTTTGTTAGTGCTGTGGATCAACACCTGTTGCAAACACTTTGCTGGTAAAGGCAACGTCCAAGCAGGAATGGTTCCATAACTAACCCTAAATAAATAGATCCAGTGCCCGGCCTTCAGGATATTTGAAATCTAGACTTCAGCTTTGCAGGCCTGTCTATGTAAACAGCCCCCCAGATTCTAAAGTGTTTGCAGTCTGGATCTATGCACAGTTTTGTTTTAATTAGTTGAAGGGCTAACCCTACCCCTTTAGCTGTGCAAGTTGTCAAAGTGTTCCCAAAGAGTGTCTCAACAAATAAGTTATATCTGATTTTTTTCTTATTAAAATAAAGTGGGTAGGTACTAGTCACTGTAAGATCGTTCACCATCCAGCAACTTGAGGTAAGAAAAATGAATTAACATACCCCCAAACATAAATTTATCCTATTACATTCATCATTTCATCATTTCTAGTCACTCAAAAACAACTTTCTCCTTGATCCTTTGGAAGGATCTTTTTTTTTCTTTTTTTTCTTTTTATATGCTAGTATTGCTAATTTTATTTCTAGATTGAGGTAAAGGATTCCTTTTGCAAACTTAAATGCAGTTATTTTCTTTTGTTAAGTCCCACTCCAGAAGATTCATTCTTTTTTAAAAAAAAAAATCAGTATTTCCACAAACCTTCCTCAAACACAGATTGATTTTGATAGCACTGAACTAGCATCTCAGGTGTTGATTCTGCTCCCATCCTTCCAAAACTGCTGGTACCTCTCAGTATTTCAGACAAAATGTCACATATAGTAGAGACAGCATCAGAAGGCACCAACATTTCCCATTGAACATTTGGTGCTGTAACTTTTTTAAGAGATTCCAGGTCCCAACAAGGAGAAAATTTTTCTCCCCACTGCCGAGTTTAGTCACTTCTTGTAGCGAAGTCTTTCAGTTGCTTTTGTAAGTAGTAAGGCTTTAGAGGGAAAATGCCTGCAGAGCTCTTCTAGATCCCATCCAGCAAGGAGACTGCATTGTTCATTTCCCACCGTTAATGTTTTGTGCATCTTCTCCTTCGTTTGGGTCAAGCAATGCCATATAAGTCATCTCCCTGCAGCCATTATTTATAGCTAATAATCTCCTTTAGCTGCCAAAGCGAAACTGGATCTCCTTCGCTCTCGAGCTGAAAGCGCTTTTCTTTCCACAGTGTGCTGGAAATGAGCCAATTTACCAGTTCCATTAACTTAATGAGGTCTGACAGCCTGCAGCAAATTTTCTCATAATCTCTCTTGGATTTAAATTTGGTGCTGCACAAACATCTGAGTATGGCCAAGCAGTTGCTTTTTAACTCTATGTATTCTAAGCCAAATTCCCTATTCCTTTTACAATACAAACCTTGAGACCCCCTTTTTGGCTGGCCTTTTTTTTCCTCATCATGCCATGGTTGCTTATTACATTTATTGATTAATTTACTTTTTAATCTGAGCATTCATCTGAATGCTGTATTTGTGTGGACCTGTTAAACATCAGTGTTAAAACTTCGGGTGATTTAGTAACACCAAGTACTGTTGCTTGTGGGAAAAGGATGGTATTTATTTATTTTATAATACACCTGAATAGTTAGTTATATGAGCTGTGAGCTTATGTCACGATTTTCACTGACTAATAAATAATCACTCTCATAAGGTCAACAGTAGTTTTAATGCAAGGTTAATCTTTAGCTTCTGTTTCCTAATGCTTGCAGTGATTACTCTCCACTAAAGGCAATAGTATGGTGCTAAATTAAACAGAAGCAGAATTGTTGGGCAAATTAAGGAGGACAAAGCTAAAATCTCTTTATTTCTTCTTTTTTTCTTCCTGGAAGGAAAGATTGACTTTCCTGTAGACGGGTAACTGTTTTGTTATATTGAGCTAGACCAGCAGAGTTTTAAAACCGTTCCTGAAAATATTCCAGCCTCGAGCAGTGGCAGCAACGCGCTGACGACAGCCGATGGGAAGGCTGCAAAGCAACGGGAGTGTTACTCATTGCAAGAATAATTCCTTCCTCTTTGTATTTCTAGTGCGTCAGACTTCCAAAAATCTGATAAAAAGCTTGCATTTAACAGCGTGACATTGTAAGAGAAAATTGCTAGTGACTTACAGTACTTGATTGGAAAATGAGCTTGGAACAAAGATTCGATCTGAGTTTGAAACTGCAAGTGGTGTTTGGCTTTGCTGCATTAGTTTCCTTTGTAAAGGGGACTAAGTTTTTACCTGCACCAGTACTTGCCCCAATCCTTTGGATTTCATCTTGCCATGCTTGGGTCATGGGAGTAGGAGGGATTTGGCATTTGAAACCAGGAGCTAGAGCACCTCAAACTTCATATTCCTATGTGCCAGTTCATACCACCTCTGTATTTGGGACGTGGATCTTGTGACGTTGGCTTTGTGTATTCTGTTTTGGCTATTACGGATTATATTTCTGAACCTTAGCTTTGTAATCTAGGTATTATTAGGCTGATTGTTTGTACGTCAACAGATAAATAACAAGAAAATTGGCTGGGTGATTTCAAATTCACACCCTCAAAGTTGGGTGAGTTGGGAAGGGTTTGGGTTGCGGAGAACAGTTTCACACTGATGCTCGGTGGTCAGTCCAACAGTCTTCCAGCACTCACTGGAAATACTAATATGTTTGTAGTAAATTATACTTTAAACTGAAGGATTGGGGCCATATTACTTGAATTGGAACATCTTTTGTCTCTGACTCCAGTGAAGTCACCGTCTTGGTTGTAGGTGTTTTGAGTGTCCTTTAGGAGCCGTGTTTGCGTGGAGAGAGCCTGGAGGTCGCCTGGCTGCAGAACCTGGCTTTTGTCCTGCTTTTCCTCAGCCTGTGCTAACATTAGTAAAGCTAAAAGGGCCATTTGGGACCTGCAGTTAGGTCTGTAGCATGGGTCAACCCTTGTGTCTTTCTAGGACCTGTCTTACCATGTCTATTTTGGAGTCCTTTATTAATGAAGCCCCAGCTGCTAAAGACAACTGATTTATAATTTCCCATGCACAAATAACTGAAAGCAAAGCTTGAGCTCTCCCTAATGCTTTAAATGCAGGAAACGTTTCCTTTTTAAGAAGGAAGTAAATCCCAATTTTTGAGCCCTCGTACTTGCTGATCTCAGTATTCTGGCACTATGGTAATTCCCCAGAGATTTTTAGCTTACGGTTCCTCCATCATCCCCCCTCTCAACAATAAGATCTTTCTTGAGCCCTTGAGCATACGTGGTTGAGTTTGGTGTCAAAGTTTAAAAGCAATTGTACGTTTTGTTGCCGTTGCTATTGTGTCGCTTTGTGCTTTCTTAAGCAAATGAGTTGCACAGGCTGCAGGAAAGGAGATTTCGGAGAGCAGAGGGAGGTCAAGGGGCTTTGTGTCCTGCTGAAGCACCAACAAGGCTCTGTCACTGCGCTCATCTGCACGAGCTCAACCGAGCACGAGCTGCCTGAGGGGGCTGAAGATGAGGTGAAATACTAAAAACAACGTTCTTTGGGCGAGAGAGGTGGCTACAATCAAGCGTTAATAGAAGACAGAAAATAGTAACCACGGAGGAATATACCTTAACTCTCTTTAGTGCAGATCTTATGTTCTCATTTTGTCTCAGTGCTATAGAAGTGCACACATGTCCTGCCATTCAAGGGCACAGAAGTGGGAAACCTGGGGATTTAGAAAATCTCTATTGCACAGGCAGGAGTGAGAGCAGATTTAGCAGAGCACTTGCCTTGGACACGTTGCTCTCCCATACACCAGGGCTTTCTTCCCATGCAGCCCTCTGCTCCTTCTCGTGGCTTAAGGAAATGCATTTTTCAGCTCATGAATTGCTTTTATAAGCAGAAAAGCCTAAATACGTTATGGCTGGACATTGGTGTATATCTGATCATAAACTGGGAAACTGCCTGTTTTATGTTTGTGCATTGTGTGCATAACAATGTTTTCCTTGCACTTAACGTTAATTTGTTGTACTCCTAGGGAGTATGGGGCTAGAAAACTGTTAGCTCCACAGCCTCGCTCTGTTTTTGCTCCTGCTGTCACTCTTGACTAGCGTTTTGGAAAACCAAAGGTGTTCA
This sequence comes from Rhynchotus rufescens, assembly GCA_032273925.1. Lineage (NCBI taxonomy): Eukaryota > Metazoa > Chordata > Aves > Tinamiformes > Tinamidae > Rhynchotus > Rhynchotus rufescens. Next base: position 4,483 of record JAVCKT010014026.1, read on the forward strand.
GATAGTTTTGTGGGATGCAGGATTGTTGGTGGAGCCTCAGGCTTCCTGTGTAACCCTGGACAAGTTGTTTAATGTGTCACGCTGTGACAGGGTTCCTGAAGAACAGTTCTGTGAAGCAATAAAGCGTTTGAAGGTCTGTGTTTTCCCAGATAAAAGATTTCAATAAGAAAATCTATCAAGTAAGTATTTACGTATTGTGGAGTGGGATGGAATTCTCTTCAGTGATAGGTTCAGGTATTTCGAAGAAATAACGTTTAGGTTTTTCTTTAGAGGCAGCCTCTGGTGATGCTCAAGTGGCTCTCGGAGGAGAATAGAAAATTGCAACCTGACGAATTCAATAGCAAAACTTATATTGGGTAAACCCTTTGAAGGTGAGAGTGAAAATGGCATCGTGTGGATGGTCTCTGACTGTACAAATCTGATGGTTGTGAAAGTCCTATGAGAAAAGTCATCGCTCAGCTTGTTTTTATTGGGACATTTCTTGTCTTTTATTGGGTCACTTCATCATTGGTGCTTTAGGTCTTGGCTTGCAGATAGAAAAAGTAGTAGGCAGAGAGGCTAGTTAAGCCCTTCTAAATCTGGCGAGTTTATTTGGCTTTGCTTTGGTCTGATAGCAAGTCAAATTGTTTCTATTTGCAGTTAAAGACCAGACTTGTAAAGATACAGAACAACTCGGAGACAGATCAGTAATGAGTAGGATTTGCTTAAGTGGAGCTGGTTGTCTGTTCATGTCTTTAGAAATGTATTTAGTATGCTTAAAAACCCAGCATTACTAAGGAGTGCTGGAGCCTGGAATTCCTGCTTGCTTTTGGAAAGCATAATTTGCCATGTGCATTAAGCCCTACTATTCCCAAGGGACGTAACATTTCATAGGTCCTAACGGTGCAGGGATAAATTTTATGCCGGGGCTGCCTGCTTATATTTAAAACAGGGTAAATGACGTAACATTAAATATTATAACTAGGTAGTCTTGCTTACGACAAGACTATTTAATAGGATCTTAATGGGAGTTTAAGATACATGAGCTGTTCTGTGAGCAAATCTCCAAGAAATTTAAGATAATCTGAGAAATACAGGGCAGCTTTAGGCAACTTTAGGTTTTTTTAAATATTTTTTTAATAATTATTCTTCTGTATTTTGAAAGCCATGAAACATTGCAGTAATAAAATTATGCAGGGGAAGGAAATAGAGGACACAACATTACTTTCAACCGTGAAAACACCTAGATAGTGTTAATTACCATTTCACCACAGCTACCTGTGCTGCTGCTCAGGCTCTAGTTAAGGTCGCAGTAGGTTATAGCAAAGGGTTGCTTGGGAATCTCATGACAAAACCTTGGAGGAGCCTCCATAAAGCTCTGTCCAGGGGGAGGATAACGTGGAGTCGGCCCTCAAGGATCAGGTGTTGGAAATTCAGAGGACAGGTCCAAGGGGCTGAGGGGAAGGAAGAAGGCTGAGGAGCAAGGCTGAGCCACAGCAGGGTTGGGGAACGAGAGGTGAGGAGAGGGTGATGCTCCTTGGAACAAGGCTTCTGTGGGGGCCTGTCTCATGGAGCCAGGGGGCTGGGCTGATTTGAAGAGCTGAGGGTTTGGCAGCCCACTCCTGATCACCCCTCTTTTGCATGTGGGGTGCTCGAGTTGTGCATATGTCATCCCACACCCCCCAAAAAAGCAAATTAATGTGGTCATTTTAATGCCCAACAAAATGCCCAGGGTATCTTTGTGCTTTCCTTGGTACCGTTTGCAGTGTGTTTTGTGGTGCTGGGTGATACGTGATGCTAATTGTGAGATAGGGGTCTCCTGGCTCTCAGAAGGGGTCTAACGCAAGCCGTGGCAGTGCCAAGCCTGGCTTAATTCGTCTGCTTCCATGATCCCTTGAATGACTCTCCATTCCCAACTCTAATCACTCCTCTGGACATCAGTAGCTTAGCTTAATATCCATTTAGCTCTGCGCTCTTCTGCTGGTACTGCCAAGAAAAGCACACAATTATATTAGTTCCTTGAATATTGGCTTCCTTGATGTATCTATCCACTGGAAAAATAAAATACTGCTGCACTAAATAGAGCCCACCAAAAGCTGACTAGAATGAGGAGATTCCTGTCCACCACACTGGGGGTCAGATCAACCCTTAGGAAGAAAACGGTGTGTGGTAGAAATGTGTGTTGCAAAACTGGAAAGTTATGATAGGGACTGATACTTTTAACCAAGTACTTGGCTGTAAATCATTTTGTAAACATATCTTTCCACAGTAAGATAGAAATATTAAGCAGAATATATTTTCTGTGTTGCAGAATTTAAGTTGCAATGTCAATGAGCTTGTTAAAACGTTTTGAGTTGTGAGGGAGAATAGCTGGAGAAGAGAAAGTAATTAAAATCCATGCTGGTTTTTCCCTATCTCACTTAGTAGAAAGTGGTTTCTGGGCCAAAAAACACGTTGTTGATGTGAACTTGTGCTTTGAAGGCACACAAAGAAATGGAGTTCACATACCAGAGGAGTCAGTCCCAGCCAGTTTCTGTCTCCAGCATATCAGCTCGTAAAATTTCCCCTGTCTTTTTGCAATAGTAATAACACAGCATATTCTGAAAGTATGAAGAGGCAAACTGGGATGTTTCGGGCCAAATTTTCCACACACACACAAAAAATAAGTACCCAGTTCGTGAGGGTTTATCTGGAATTCTGCTCACTATATAATCTATATTGCTGTCTTAGAAGTATTCTTGTGTGTACAAATTTTGCAGGTTTCTTTGTATCCGCAGTACAGTAAGCAAGTGTGTCAGTTTGGGTGCCCATTCTCCCCTTGACTTTAATAAGGTGTTTAGAGTGGGCTCAGAAGCAGCTTTTGATACTCAGAAAGGAACTTTTGCACAGGATATGCATAAAAAATGGCTAATCTAGCCAGTTATTTTTCACGTAATTCAGGAAATGTGATACAGTGTGTATTTTTTAGTGTTTTTCTAGCTTCAGAGTGTCTGTTCCTTCGTGCTTGTATGATTTGTACATCTAGCATAGTGTGGAGTAGGTCAGGTTGTCACAAATATTTAGGCACCTTGTGAGACTTTCAAAACTGTCTCTCCCAACCTAATTAGCTGGGTTGATAGATGGTTTTGGAAATCCCACTGGGGATTCACTACAGATGTCTGTATACAAATGCAGTCTTGTGCTTTCGAGAGACAAAGATGAGATGTGGATCTGAGCATCTGCAGGAGTAAAGTGGAGCAAGGACCATTATAGCTAATATTGGACTGTGGCTTTAAAATATGGTAGCAACAGAAGCAGCAAGATGAAGCGGTTGGTGGTGTGAACTTTATTTTTCCCCTGAAATGTAACTTTATTAAAAAGTAAGTCTTTGGCTTGGACCAGTCTCCAAAAAAATTATTTTAACTTCTGTGCTCCTTGAGGTATGGTAACACGGGAATATTTGACATCTCAAATGGTAAGAGAAAATGTTGCTAATAACAAATTTTCTCTTAGACTCTTTTTTTTTCTTTCTTTTTTTTTTTTTTTTTTTTCCTCCTTCCCCCCTTACAAATTTCTTGAATTGCACTTGAAAGGAATGGACAGTTTTACCAAGCTATCTCAGAAGAACTTAATTTTCTTTAGAGTTTCTGTCTGCACAAAACTTCAGTCATGGTTGACTTCTTCTACCAGATACTCAGTGGCTCAGACTGATAGAGCTCACTTTCACATTATATTTTTCTAATACGTTCAAATGACTTCCTCTTTGGTTGAAGAAGATCGCGGTGCCCGTCTTTGCCCCCACGGGGATGGTTTTCCTCTGGGGTGCCAGGAAAGCACAGAAACATGCTCCAACCTGCCTTTTTATTGACAGACATGGACAGAAGTGCCACTTGGCTGAAGAGGGGCTGCTACAGGGGCAGAGGTTGGATTCACAGGATGGTTGAGGTTGGAAGGGACCTCTAGGGATCATCTAGTCCAACCCTTCTGCTCTGGCAGGGACACCCAGAGCACGGGGCACAGGGTGGCATCCAGGTGGGTTTGGAATACCTCCAAAGAAGGAGACTCCTGAGTTTGAAGGCAAGATTTTAATTGGAAAGCTGCACTCATTTAACACAAGGCAGGGCTACCACTGGCAAACAGTGGATGAGCAGATGAGTGGTGTTGCAGTAAACTTGAACTTATCTTCCCACTTGTCCTTGCAGGCAGTGGTTGGTTGCATTGGATTTCCTTGAAGATGTTAATCTAGAGCAGAGGTTTAACATGATGCACAATCGAACTTGATTTTAGTCCTAGACTGCTACTGCTTTTAATCGCATTGCTGCGTCACGCATGTGAGCAAGTTCCTGCAAGTGCTGGAAGCCTGACCCGCACAGGGTTTAGACTAATGCCCCTTGGCAATATTGATATTCCAGACCATTCTTTCACATAGCAGGGGGAAAAAAAAAGAAGAAAAAGACAAGGCTGCTGCTTAGGATTCAAGTTTGAACAAGCTGTTCTGTGTTTATTCTTCATCAAATGAACCATGAGAGGGCCAGTGAAAAGCTGAAATGATAGGTAAATGGTTGGGGGCCTTACAAGACGATAAGTAAACCCTCTTTGTGTCGTCGTCGTGCTGCTACAAATTTCCAAGGAGAAATTATTGCTAATGTGTTGGTATTAGTTCTCCTATTGCCTGATTAAGTGGCTTATAACCTTATGGTGAGACGACAGGCTGCTAGTTGCTCCTTTCCCAAAGAAATATAGCCTGACATTCAACACCAGAGGCCTGTGTTTGCCAGGCCTTTCTCTGTAAGAGAGATCCTAATCTTAACAAGATAAACTGCTTAAATAGAAGCTGATGAAAGAGCAGTCCGCAGAGCGGCTCATGCTCTAACTGTTTCACTCTGCTTTGGGACAACTTTCTACTTGTCTCCCTAGGGAAGCTGGCGGAAGAGAGGGAAGTTGGAGGTGCCTGCAGAATTGCAGTCATCTTGGTATTTGCCACGTTAATTTGTGCTCTGTGCAGGCCTATTCGTGGGCATTTTGTACTCGGGAGGAATTATGGAGAAAGGGTTAAGAGCAAGCTTGCTCTTCATCTGTTTTAAATCCATAAATGTGAGCCCCTGTGCTGCTTCAAGGTTTCGGGTTACTCTCCGTGATTTATAGGAAAAGGCTGTTCTCCGCAAGTCGAAATCCCATGTGTTTCTCCACCACTGTAAAACAACAAACCTTTGCAAATGCTTCCAGTTTCAAAAATTACAGTTGTGATCTACGTTGGTACCTTCATTTTCTTTCTGCATGTGATGGCATTGAAAAGGGGCAGGAAGCCCCCTTGCCCCGGGGCTATCCAGTCAGGGTTTTCCAGGCCCTTTTCACTGCAGCTTGCACAAACTGTAGCAACACCCTTGTGTTTATAGTCTTCGCTCGCTCTCTTTTTGGAGGCTACACCCACTAAAAAGTGCAGCTGTAGGCAGACACTTATATCATTCTGCCTAAGTTGCATCCAGAGCCCCTACAGAGATGGCAGGCCAAAAATTACGATGACCTAACGGTCCCTGCGGGCCCTCTGGCTTCTGGTGTTTCATAGGATAAATCAGCATAGAATTTGGGCTCGTATATTTTTTTTGTGTGTGTTGATTTCTGTGGGGATTTTTTTTAACTAGTACTGATTTCTCTTAGCATGTAATCATTATATAGTATGAGTTCAGAATGTATAGTGCAAAGTAAACAGCTTCACAGCAATCACACCCTTCTCTTTTATGAAATGAAAGGAAAATATGTCTGTCTTTGCCATAGTAGGCATGCATGGGAAAATGGTTGATTTCTGATCAATATTTTGGATTATCACCAGTTCTGGTAAGATAAAGCTGCCCATTTGGGTCATCATCCTCTTCCTTTGAAATATCTATCCTGCTGTAATGTGTCTCACTATGACAGGCAGGTTGGTTTGGTCAGTCAGAAACGTGTGACGACTTCCATTTGTTCACAACTCTCTACGTTTAGCCACTTTGCGCTAGTAAAATGGCATGAATCTGCAAGGACGTGTGCTTGAATCTGACCTCTCCTCTCTAGTCTATTTTATGTAGAGAGAAAAGACCTTTTGTCTACGTATTTGCTGTTGTTGAAAATTAAACGTGTTACTGAGATGAGGAAAAACTGCAGGAGGTCCTGCCTGAAGCCGTTGTTAAAGAAGGTTGAGCAGCAACGTACTGTTTTTTCATCATCCAGGAATCCCCTCCAGACTGCTTCAGTCGTTGATCTCACAAAAGCTTAATTTTTTGGTCTCGAAGCAAAAGGTTAGGTAAAACTTTAGCAGTGATAGTGTAAGCAGTGATTCTGTTCCATGACGAGTCCTAATTAGGCATGGGGTAGAGCATATTTTAAGTTAGCATATTAAAGCATTACACAAAGTGGAAACTAGTAACTGAAACTTCTTAATAAGCCTCAATTGTAGTTCGGATGTCATTACATCTCAGGCTTGGTCTTGGACATCATTGTATGCGCGTAGTGGATGGGGCATGTTTTGGCAATATAATTTAAGCCGAGGTTAAGACGTGAGTTTGGAGCGCTCTTGCAGCTCCCCGGGCCAAATGCAAACATCTTTAAAGGATCAATGCCTCATTGAGCCTAAGCAGTGTAATGCAAATCAGTTCAATATTCAGAGTTTGTTTTTAAGTGTAGAAGGCCAACTATAGCACAAGCAGCATGCACAGTATGTTTGCTTCTTCCTAGCGTCAGTGATTTGAGCCTAGCGTCTCTCCGTCAGTGCTAGGAAGGACAGACTGCAATAAATAAATAATTTTAACTTTAAGGCATGTTTTTGGCCAGACGCAACAAAATAATAACATTTCTGGTTTTCCTCAAGCAATGAACCGCAGCCTTCAACATCTCTAGAAAAGGTTTAAGCTTTCAGGCACTGTCTGTAAGGGAATGCCCCGCATTATTATTTACTTATCTGTGATCTCATTTGTGAGTAGTTGCTTTCAAATTGCTTGGCCTTGAACCCGTGTAAAGGAGTGACTGCCTTCTGACTCGGCGTGATGCTGAGTGAAGAGCTGAATAAAAGCTCCCTGTGATTTGAGCCTGAATAATTCAGCACAGTAGGAAAAGGACGAGCAGCTCTTAAAACATGAGAGTGAATTTGTGTCTGTCTTGCACTGCAATTGCTGCATTTCAATCCCTTCCAAAGCTTGGTTAGGAACTAACCTACATCTCTTTGCTACTACTCTAGCATAGCATTCAGCCTGAAAATGTATATATGACCTTTATTGTAGATACAGTAGATATTTATTGTAGATACAGAAGATGATGTGCTGTTTCTAGAAGTGCTGGGTAGTTAACTTCACCTGAGAGGAGGTAAAAGTGGTTCAGCCTTGAGCTTCACCGGGAGTCCTCTTCGGCTTGGCCAAGAGTTTGACAAAATTTTAACTGCTCAAGAACAAATTGCAAACACAAGTAAGAGCAAAAGGAGACATCATTTTTTCATAACTAGGTTACTTATCTGTAATCACTAGGAAACCTTTGACTGCTAAGACTGAAGGAGCTTTCAAATCGAGCTTACCTGTTATTCATGAGTCTCCTCTTTTAAATTACGGTATCTATTATCATATCATATTAGCATTTAAACCCGATGAAGACCTTGGAGCTATTCGCTCTTGGGGATGGAGAAATTCATTTAATTTGTGGTGTTACCAATTTCTAATTTTATTTTTGTGAATGGATAGTAAGACCAGATGGAAAACTGTAGAAAAGAATGATTACCCTTAAAAATAAAAACATTCATCTATTTGAAAATGTTACGGGAGGATTTTTGTAAACATTAAGGTTGGCTGAAGCTCACTTAATAAAAAGCAGGTTTTGTGACTGGTTTGCTCAAACATCATTATGCTTTTCTGACACTTCTGGGCAGCTCTTCTAGCTTGTCCTTAAGGTGCTTTTAGTGAATCCTCTGTGGGTATTTTCCTGAGAGTGCTGTATAAACAGTTTTTAATGAATATGCAGACCTCATGGGCATAACCTAATGCGCTTCAGCTCGACACATTTTCCATGTGGCCCAAAACCAAGAGACTCCTGTCAGGTTTAGCATGTAGGAAACGACGGAATGTGCAAAAAGACAGACATGACCCTGCACCACAGCAAACCCTATCCCCAAAGCCTCTGGAGAACCAATGATGAAAGATTTCATTAGACTTAAATGCACTAATGAAATTGCTTAATGTAGTTCTTCTGAATCTCTTCCACCAGATTTTGTTACAAGGAATGGTTTTCTGTGCCGGAATGGAAAAAAATATTCCAGCTCACATGCAAAGCGTATTGTTAAAACCTGATGTGTTAAAGATAAAGTTCAAGTCTAAATAATGCTTAGTGCCAAAAACTTCAGGCCGACCGACTGCAGCCTTCATTCTCAATATTTTAGCTCTGTCTTAAGTCAGAAATTTAAGAAGACTGCAGAGAATTTAAATATGTTTGAAAACTGAGCTTGACTTCAAATCAGTGTTAGGCTTCCTGAGAAATGGGCATTTTGTAAAAGATATTATAAATCTGTGCCTCTCTCCTACTGAGTTTTCATTCTTGCTAAGCCTGTTCTGAATAGGCAGTGCTGACCTTTTAACTCAGATAATATCAGTGGCCATATACATTGGGAGGTCTTTGCCAGATATTATAGTCCTGATAATAAAATGTTCTACAAATGAACAGAAATGTTACTGTTATACACAGGAGATTAGCACCACCTTCCCTGTGCCTCATTGCTTTAATATTCGTGTTAACACTAAACCAATACGTAGAATGTGTAGAACACTTCCTAAAGTGAGAAAGTGAACAAACATCCAGTGACTTTACAAAAGGCTTGCTATCATTGTAAGGTTAATAAATATTTCCATTTTTTTTCCATTTGTTAGCACAATACAGGGTCAGGGAGTATGTTCTATGGAAGGCCAACATTTACGTCATGGGAGAGTAGATTATATCTACCAAAAGCAGGAAATTCAAAGTTGAGGTTGATGATGCATCCTACAGCCTTACATGTATTATTGTGAAAACCATGTATTTACATTTACACTTACATGTATTATTGTGAAAACAGTGAAGTGACATGGCATAAACTAAGGATAGTGTGTGAGCCTTAAATCTGGAACATCCTGCCTTTTTCCAGCTAAATATGGCAATCTGTTTGTTTTAATAGGGAATAAATAAGGAAGGTCTATCATAAAAATTGATCTTCAGCATATGTCGGTACCTTTATATATTTGGATTTTGATTTCTCAAAACACGATAGCAGATATGTAAGGTAAGGAAATGTGGCTCCTTGAATTTGTCTTTAATTGGTTTCTGTACTTTATTTAAGATGTCCCCTTGGTTGGGGAAGATCAGCCCTCATAGCACCAGGCTGGTTTATGTGTCGTCGGTGGGTTATTAGACCCTCCTTCGCCCTTTGGGGTAGTTGCTACGGCCTCTGCCCGTTTCACTGTGTCATTGGCAGCTCTAGAAGGTGGTGGTGAGGGCAGAAGCTCACTGGAGATGCCCTGTGGTGTGTGCCATGCTGGAGATGCTCTCGGTGATGCAGCGCGGCCCTGTACAGGCCGCCCGCCGCGGCCTGCTCCGAGGGAGGCCGGTGCCCGTTCCTAGCAGCGCTCGCCAACCGTGTCATTCCCCTCCGTGCTCTTAAAAGGACTTGTGAAAATTGCACTGGGAGGAGGAGGATGTATTGGGGGCTCTTTGGGTTATAAATGTGCTGTAGCCTCCTGCTCGGAGGCTCAAGAGAGACCTTATCACCCTCTGCAGCTACCTGAAAGGAGGTTGTAGCGACGTGGGCGCCAGTCCCTTCTCCAAAGTAATTACCAATAGGACAAAAAGAAATGGCCTCAAGTTGCACCAGGGGAGGTTCAGGTTAGATATTAGGAAAAAATTCTACATGGAAAGAGCGGTGAGAGTTTGGAACAGGCTGCCCAGGGAAGTGGTGGAGTCACCATCCCTGGCAGTGTGCAAGAAACGTGCGGGTGGGGCGCGTAGGGACACGGTCTAGCAGGCATGGTGTTGAAGGGTTTATGGTTGAGCTTGATGATCTGGCAGGTCTTTTCCAGCCATTATGGGTCTTTTCCAGCCATTAAGACTCCACGTTCCCGAGGTTGCAGGCAGTCAGTCTAACCCGTGGCGCTAGGGATGTCACAAGTAACTGAACAAACATTGCCTGCTAATGTCTAAGCCCTGAAGTATTTGTTACCCATTTGGAAAAGAGATCCACCAACTGCGAATCATAACCTTGGCTCCCATTTAAATCCTTGTTTTGTTTATTTAACATAGCTGCATTGGAAAGTCATTTTGGTGGTGTAGGATTGTTGCTATTGTATACAATTTTTATTATCCAGTTGTCTGGCTTATAGGTGAGACTCTTCATCTAGGTAGAGACTGAGGGATTTGGTGAACTTTGTTAGTGACCGTGTATCCCCACGAAAAATATTTTACTTAAAAAATAATGGACTGTGAAGAACACACTAGAGGAAACAAGACAGAACAAAATACCAATTTTATGGCAATTGAAATTTATTCCTACTTGTCATAGGACTTTTTTGCTTGTATTTATATACATTATGGGTAAAAATATATGTGCATGAAAGTTGTACTCTGCACCTTTGATATTTAATGACAAATTAAACAACATTTATCCTTTTGACTCTATATGAATTTTAAAACTTGGAGCATTTGCTTTCCCTATATTTATGTAGAAATTGTCCTAGTCCCTAGCAGCACGATGGAGCACTAAGGGATCACAAAATGAGAATACCATTATCTAGCTTTAGGCTAACTCAATTCACTGGGAATCGGTCCAAAGAGGCAGCTGTCCCAGAGAAAAGGAGCAACTTTCTCACAACACGAACCGGGATCTTTCAGCCAGCCCTGCATGAGTAAAGACGTGGGCAGGGTCTCCGGGGGGGTGGATTCTGCAAGATAGCAAGAAGGAAGGGGCTTTCCATAGAAATCCCACTAGAAATGGAGGGAATGGTTACTTAGGGAAACGGGGAATGGTGCATCGTTACTGAGGGGTGCTTATTTTATATAAATGTGCTAACAGCCTTAGTGATCTGCAGGCTTGTGCTGAAAAGCTGCATGTTATTAGTTTGAAAAGCGATCATATTTTAAAGGGAATCTGGAGGAAATAATCTTTTTCTGCCAGTATTAAATTGGAACAGCTTCTGTAAAGAAAAGAAACTACTTCAGAGGCTGTATTTACAAGCAGAAAACGAGCAAGGCTTATTTTGGGGTGTGCCTTCAGTTGGATTTGGGTGGTTTTTTTTGTTTGTTTTTTTTTTTTTGTTTTTTTTTTTTT
>JAVCKT010014029.1:0-12945 GCA_032273925.1 Rhynchotus rufescens
GCTGCTCGCGGGGTCGGAGCGTGGCGCTGGCTGTGCGAGAGGGTTGAGTGGCTCCGGGCTTGGATGCAGGGTGACGGGAGAGCAACGTGCTGGCACCCGCTGTGCTCCCTGTCCTGCCCTGTGAGCTCAAGCTGGGTCTCCCGCGCGGCCCCGGCTCTGCAGCTAAAACACCCCCGGAGCAGAGGCTGCCACCTGAGACAGGCTCAAACACTCGCCTGGAACCCGCAGGGGAGCTGGTGTGTCCAGTCCTTCCTGCCGAAGCCAGGCCAGGATGTGGGGAGGGATGGGAGCTTCCCGCAGAGCGGGAGTGCAAAGTCAGGCTCAGGAAGGAGGTTTCTGGAGCTTGTGCCAAGCACGGAGCCTGTGTATTATTGGGGAATAGGGCTTGGGACACCCTCTTCTTCCCAGGCTTGGCTCGACAACAGCTCCTTGGCACGGCAGCTCTCTGAGTCCTGCTACAAGGTCCCCAGCTCCCCTGCGCTTTGCAACCAGCCCGGGTGCCAAAACGGGGCTTGGATCCGAAGCGGTAACATCTGCTGCTTTTCCAAGCAGATCATCATCGGGGGCCACGGCCCTGCTGTTGGCCAGAGCAAAGCTATGTATGCAGCACGATGGCGTGAAGGGTAGTATTGCACACGTGGGGATGCAGAGTGCCGAGCTGCTTCAAGCAGCCGTCGCAAGGAGACTGTGAGAGAGATGCTCCTCAGGCCAGGAAAACTGATGCAAGAGGGAGCCAGGCTGTGAACACGGCAGGGACATCCACCTGGCAGCGAAAGCCCAACGAGGTGGGGTGCAGGATGAAAACAGGAGACCAAGGGAAGGTAAAACTGGGCGCTGGTCCCTGCTGGGAAAGGTGAGGACTGGCGCAGATGGCTCCCTGTGTGCCGCAGTGCTCCTCTCACAAACAGAGTTCTTGGGATGGTCAGTGACTGCATGGAGACCAGTTCCAGAAGCTTCCTTCCCATGCTTTTGCTGGAAGACACAAGAAACCTTGGACCGAACGCTCTGCTGCTTGGGAAGTTAATGAATAGTGCCATTTCTTCCCTGCTCCTGTGGTGCAGAGAGGAAGGCTTTTGGCCTTCCTGCACTCGGGATAACTGCTATTAATTGCATGGATGGTTGGTCTTGAGGGCAAAGCAGTGTTTCCTGTTGCAACATCTCCCCAAGAGCTGCTCGTGGGATCAGCTGCAAGGTTGGGAGGAGGCTCTTACCCCAGCAAGCCACAGGCCAGTTGTCCTTAGATCCTCACAGCTCTTAGGCGCCGCGGGTGTCCCCGCGGGAGCGAGCGGAGCGCTTGGACTAGGTGCTGCCCAGAGGTGGCTCCCGGCCGGCGCCATCCTGCGGCTGTGAGCTCCGGCGGGCGCTGTGCGCGGCGCTCGCGGCCGCGGCAGGGCTGGCGCACGGCTGCGGAGCTGGTCGGGGCTGCCGTGCTGCCACCGGCCCTGCGCCAGCCCCGGCCCTGGCGGTGGCACCGGCGGAGCGGGCGCAGCTCGTGCGCCATCTGAGCGAGTCCTCTCGCGCGAGGCCCTGCCCGCGCCCCTGCAGCCCCGGCACCGGGAGCCCTGGGAACGCGAGCGGCTCTTCCCGATGTGCCCGCGGCTCCGCCAGCCCCAGGGCCCCGGCGCTGGGACAGGCCTGGCGGCAGCCGGTGCCCCCATGCAGCAGGACAGCACCACGGCCCTGCTCCGTGCTGAGCCCTCCTGCCACCCTCCTGCAGCGCACCCAGCTCCATAAAGCTCCAAGGGCGCCCACGGGACCCCGGGGACAGCAGAGAGCCCCTCGCTCCTTCCCGGAAGAGGCAGCGTTTAGTAGGGGGTGCCCCACGCACTAGCCCAGCACCGAGCCCCCGTGGGCAGTGTGGCTGCCCCCGGGACGGGCAGTGCTGGGCCCCTGTGTGGGCCGAGCCCTGGTGCCCCTTCCTGGCTGCTCTGGCCAGGCACAGCGGGGGGGCAGGGGCTGAAACCCCCCCCGCTGGGGAGAGTATGGGGGCCTCTGACCCCTGGCCTGCGTCTTGGGGTGAGGAATGTCGTGTGTTAACGAGCGAGACCTGCGTTTTAAGGAGCAAGTGCAGACCCAGGTGGGGGAGAGAGGGAAAGGTACTTTCTTTCCCTATGTGAATTCCCAATTGAAGACTTCCTTAGAAAGGTTTAAAGACACTTTCATCAGCTCGCACATCTTAAGCACAGCAACGCATACAGTTTTTAGCCAAGGTATTTCAATAAAGGGTCTAAAAGTCGCCAGTTTTCCTGAGGGTGATGCCGCCCGCGACAGTGTCCGCAGCCGCGTGTGCTGCCTGCCCTGCAGAGCGGGCGTGCGGAGCCGTGAGGCCCCAGCCTCCTTCCCCGCAGGCTGGGCTCTCGCTCCGCGCATCCCGCCGTGGATCCGGGAGCCGCGCGTGCCGGGAGAGGGGGCAGCAGGGCCCGGCTGACGGCGTCCTTCCCTCCCGCAGGCCCTGCCATGGGGAGCAGCAGCAGCCGCCTGTACAGCGCGCTGGCCAAGGCGCTGAGCAGCGGCGCGGTGCCGCAGCCCCGCGAGTGCGCCGCGCCGCTCGAGCCCATCGACCCCAAGGAGCTGCTGGAGGAGTGCCAGGCCGTGCTGCGGGAGCGCCCGCCCCGCTGCCAGCGCCACTTCGTGCCCCTGAGCGCCTGCGCCGCCGACAGCCACCGGCCCATCCGCGTCATGCAGTGGAACATCCTCGCCCAAGGTGGGAGCCGAGCCGTGCCGCGCTCCCAACAGCCGCTCTCCGCCCCGCACCGAGGACGGGAACGGGCTCCCCACGGCTGGGGAGCTCTGCTCCCTGTTGTGGCTGAGCCCGGCACGGCCGCAGAGCGCGCGCCCTTCGCTCATGCTTGTTAGCCCCCAGAAATTAGGCTGGCCTCGCTGTAAGTCTTCACAAAGCTCCTCTGCTCACGTTTCTCACAGCTTAGTGCTGAGCTGTTCAGCCACGCAGACGTGCCGTGGGAGTTCCTAATCCTTTACACTTCAGAATAGGCGTTGCAGGCTCTGAGTCCAGAAGTCAGGACTTGAAAGCTGGCTTATGCAACAGCCTTGCTGTAATCATTTCTGGGGAAAATCCCCCATTTAAGGACTGTCATAGCATTCAGTGACCAAGTCACTCCTATAATACTGTGTTTCTTCTTAGTTGAGCTGTGGCAGTCACATGGGGAAAGACTTGCCAGAGTGCAGTGACTTTTGCAGCAAGGAAATTAGACATGTATTTGTAAGAGGAAGTTAACTTTCTTTTGGAGGAATTTCACTGTTCAGAGAATGGGTTGTCTTGGCAAAGCCGAGCAGCCATTAAGTCAGTGGTTATTCCTGCAAATCCCACGCCCTGCACGAAACCTGGGGCTCACACGTTTCACAGAGAGAGCCAAGTGTGTTGCAGAGGCTTGTGTTTCTTCCCCCAATAGCTTCCTGCTCCATGGAAAGAGGGGATGGTCACCGGGGGTTGTCTGTGGGAATAGCGCTTGGCGATGGAGCAGGGCCGCTCTGGCAGTCGCAGCGTTTGGAGCAGGAGTTTCAGGATGGCGCTGGCGGTGGAGGAAGAGCCTGTTTTAGCTACTGACCCCTTCTTTCTTTTCTCCTCCCTCCAATTTCAGCCCTTGGAGAAGGCAAAGACAACTTCGTGCAGTGCCCCATGGAAGCTCTGAAGTGGGAAGAAAGGAAGTGCCTCATCCTGGAGGAGATCCTCGCGTACAAACCCGACATCTTGTGCCTGCAGGAGGTCGACCACTACTTCGACACCTTCGAGCCGCTGCTCAGCCGCCTGGGCTACCAGTGCACTTTCTTCCCGAAGCCGTGGTCGCCGTGCCTGGACGTGGAGCAGAACAACGGGCCCGACGGCTGCGCCTTGTTTTTCCTCAAGGACCGCTTCGAGCTCGTCAACAGCGCTAACATTCGGCTCACGGCCATGAAGCTGAAAACCAACCAGGTGGCCATCGCGCAGACGCTCAAGTGCTGCGAAACCGGACGGCTCTTCTGCATTGCTGTCACCCACCTCAAAGCTCGCACGGGCTGGGAGAGGTTTCGCTCCGCGCAAGGCTGCGACCTTCTCCAGAACCTGAAGAACATTACGCAAGGAGCAAAGATCCCCCTGATCATCTGCGGAGACTTCAACGCAGAGCCCACCGAGGAAGTGTACAGGGAGTTTTCCAACTCCAGCCTCAACTTGAGCAGCGCCTACAAGCTGCTGAGCCCCGACGGGCAGTCGGAGCCGCCCTACACCACCTGGAAGATCCGTCCCTCGGGAGAGTGCCGGCACACGCTGGATTACATCTGGTACTCGCAGCACGCCCTCAATGTGAACTCAGCCCTGGGCTTGCTCACCGAGGAGCAGATCGGGCCCAACAGGCTGCCCTCCTTCCATTACCCTTCAGATCACCTGTCCTTGGTGTGTGACTTTAGCTTTAATCAGGACCCTGACAGACTGTTGTAATTCCTTGGGATGCGGTGTCTTAATTCACCACTTGTATTTTCAAGAAACCTTTTGAAGCTGGAAACTATGTAAGGATGAGGAAGTACTGTTGACTGAAGGCTTTTTTCAGGCCCTTGTTTGGAATTACACTTGCCATTTGGAGCTTGTTAATCTGAGGCCTCCACAGGGGGGAGAGAGAAATCTGTGTTCTAGTTTTGTGTGTTTGTGCCCTAGCAGAGAGCTGAAAGGAAAATGAGTTTCTCCTTTCAGTATCCCCTCTGTCTGAGGCTTGAATCCTCTAGTGAAGGTGGAGGCTCTCAGTGTTTAAATTAAAAATCACTCATGTATGTAAAACAACTCGCCCTGACAGCATGCTATTTTTATTTATTTCCTGTTAAGCTTGTGCAAGTACCAAAGGGAATGAGGCTTGACAACTCGGCAAAGATTTTTTTTTTTTGTCCTTTTCAGTATGAAGAAAGATTAATTAGTATTTCAGATATGAAATACAACCTTGTCTTCTCATTTTTAAGTGACTCCAGATAAAGGTGTTGGTAAAAAGGAGTGTAAATAGGTTCCCAAAGCACCGCTGGAGGAGGAAGCCTCTCCCCATGGTAAGAGCAGGTGAGGAAGCAGGGCTCACTACTGTACCTCATACAGTAATAGCCCCACATTTGCAGAAGAAAGTGCATGTGTCCAGTGTACACACAGCCCGTAGCACACACAGTAACTGGTATCTTGTTTCTCCTGCCCTTGCCCTCGGTGGAGCTACCTAACCAGGGAGTTTCTCCTCGGCTTCCACTCTTACGTCTCTGAATGGTTTGGAGTTGTAGTCTCGTCAATCTTCCTGTTTCAGTAAAGGGCCAATATCTTCATGTTGTCAAATGTAAAACTTTCTCTTATTTATGTTCAGAATCAAATGTGACACTGGAACCTGTTAGGAAATCTCATTAATTTATAGAGAGAAGTCGGTGACCTTGTATCTCACTTGAAATCACTGCAGCTGCGTTTGGGGCACAGGAGGGTCCTCTGAGAGCACCAAGGCTCCCCCGGAGCTGTTCAGTGCACACAGGGGTGCTCTTGACCATGGCATAGGCCTCGCATATCTGGATTTTAGCTGTGGCAGTACCCAGGAAAGGGCAGGAAGGGAGAGGCGGGAAGAGACCGCGGTAGGACTACACTGGTCCTTTCCAGCCCCAGGGATTTTGTGGCCAGCTGGGAGCAGGGCTGACCCTGGATGAGGCAGAGCCAAGAAAGCAGCGCTTCCACATGCAGTGATTAAATGTTCCCAGGTGTTTATTAATAAAATATTTTTAAAAGGAAATAACGTTGTTGTTGCTCTCTGTTTTATTGCCATTTCCTAAATCAGTTCCTAGTTGAAACAGATTAACTGATTTAGCCTTAATTTGGGATGCTACCAGCAAACTGCCCCTTCCGGACCTTCTCCCTGGCCCCTCCAGTCCTTGTCTTTTAAGAGGCTGCTTTTCTCTCATGGCAAATTTGTTTGTTCTCTTTTCCTTTACTTTCTATGTCCAGACTTCCCTCCACCTGCAGCGAAAGGCATTACCTTTAGAGAAGTGAAGTTGCTTCCTCCAGCCGCTGAAGGCGAAGCCTAGACTTTAAGTTACCATGTAAGTATTTTAGTGAATCAGCTACCACAAAGCCACACCAGCAGCAAGAGTTGACATTTACTCCCTGGGCAGTTTCCAGAAGAAATTGCAGTTGTGGAGGAAGCCCATGATTTGAGAACAAGGATAATACCACATGCTCGTGCTCAGCTGTCCCTTTTCCTTGTATAAAGGCAGCTCCTACTAGCAGGATTCTCTGGGAAAGGCACCGCCCGGCTGGAGCACGGGAGTGTAAATCCGGCTATATTTAAAGACAGGCAAGTCTCGTCCTGACGTAACCGACAGCTTCCCTGGCAGTTCCTGCCTTTCCTTTCTACTCTAGCTATAAAAGGTAGTTTGGAGATTGACTCTTTAGGAAAGCTTAAAGGAAATGTTGTCCTTTCCTTGTTTTTACTCTGCAGGAGGCAGGCCTGCAGCAGTGAAATGCTTTTGCTTGCTATAATTATTAGTAAATAATCCTTATTCTTAAGAAACAGCAGAAAGCTTTTTCTCTCTATGTGGCAGTATGACTCTTTCAATAAAAATGTCTTCCAAGCTCTTCTTGTGGCTGCATGCCCTAAAAGCACACTAAGGCTAAAAAGATCTCAACAGATCCTTTGCTCTAATCTTGATTAAAAGCTGTATTAGCTTTAGCAGTGACACTTTTCCCTCGCTCTTAAGCCAGATGAAGGAAGAAGTGACCCATTTATTTCATTTGCTGAAAGGTGGATGCTGCTACAAGCTCATTAAAGTAGTCTCTCCCTTGGAGAACCATTAGGTCAGAAGGAGATACTGTCGCTCAGATCTTTCCCACTTAGTAATATTAATACCTCCTATTTGGACTGTCTCGAGGGGGCAGAAATTGAGTTTAGCTTGTTCGGCTGTGACACTTCCAGCCTGACGGAGATCTCCTGCTGCACATCCTGCTGAGTAAGGACCAAGGCTCCGGGCAGCTCTCCCCTTCCTGCTGCCTGGCTCCCTGATCCCCACGCAGCTCAGATGCTGTTCTCCAAAGCCCAAAGGTTGATGAGATCCATCAGCAGAGGACACCAAGACCAAGACCTTAGCCAGCAGGGTGCTCCATCCAAATCAGTTCTTGAGCTACGTCAAGGCACAGAGCCTCTCACCTTAATGTGATGTATGAGATGCTGGCAACACTTTTTTTTTTCTCTCTCAAAAAAATACAAATATTTGCATCAGACTTGCACACTAAGGCAGATATTACTAATCTGAGGAAGAAGAGCAAAACTAACTGAGAGGGATTCCCTTTCAACTTTTAGTGTTCTGACCATAATCAAAATCAAGATTTTAACTTGCCATCCATAGTTAGTGTCTCCCCTGTGGATTACACAGCAGCATCACTTCTCTCCTAAAGATGACAGGGATGATTTGAAAGAAAAGGTATATATTAATATTTTTTATTTGCGTAAAATCAGTGGTACTATATGATCTATGTCTTAAAGCCCCCTGTAGAAAGCACGTGTGCTCTACCCCACTCACACATCCAGGAAAGGTACCACTTGCCACAGATGAGTTAAGCCTGGGCTCTTCTACACCACCCACAGCTGTTAGTCCTGCTTTTACACATGGACAAATGAACAGACCTTTCAAAGGCATTGCAAAAATCTGTTTCTGTTACTTCATATCTTTGGGATTTTACACAGCAAAGATAAAAGATTTTACAATAAAAACATTCCCAGCCAAGCAGCAATTACGAATGTCAGCACACGACATGGTGTTAAAGAAAATCTTGCAAGGACCTATGAAGTCACCTAAGAATTGTAGATAGAGGCAGGAATTTTTCTCTTCTGAAAAGATCTTCCAGACTCGCCTGGATGCCGCCCTGTGCCACGTGCCCTGCTGGAGCTGGGTGTCCCTGCTGGAGCAGGGGGTTGGACTGGATGGTCTCTAGAGATCCCTTCCAACCTCAGCCATTCTGTGGGACTTGCCTGGAGAAAGGCTCCGGGCGAGAGGGCTCCTGCAGAGACGGGGACCGTTACCCACCTTGCAGGTCACTGGTGAGGGGCAGCTCGTGCCGGAGCAGCTCACAGGAACCCACGCACGCGGGCGCTCAAGAGCCCTGCTTAAGCAGAAACCAAAATCACTACCTGCCCCCAAGCCCGCCTGCATTCACAGCTAGCAGTTAAGAACGGGAAGCGCAGGGGCATGCCCAGAAACCCGCCCAGCAGAAGGGGATGTAGTCCTCGGAAGCCTGGAAGGTGCTATTCCTGCGCCAGCCAGTGCTCCCACGTCAACTGCGCCTCCCGGGGCTCCCGACGAGCGTCCTCCAGCAGCGCGTGCACGTGCTGCTCATCCGGCCCGGAGAGCAGCGGGATGCGGCTCGCACAGCAGCAGCAGCAGCAGCCAGGAGCACCCAGAGCCCCCGGAGCAGGGCCGGGGTCCACACAAGGAGCACCCGGAGCCCCCAGAGCCGCGCGCCTCCGTGCACCAGCGCGCGCCACGACGTGACGTCCCGTCTCCAGCTCAAGAGAGGGACGTGGGCTGTAGGTCCGTATCCAGACCCAGGGAGACAACCCTGCCCACTTGCAGTGTGTCTAAATCGGGTGCGGGAAAGGTCTTAGCTACAAATAGTCCAGAGAGATCCATTTCATGCTCTAACATCAGCCTCTCTTGTACATGATCAAATAACAGCCATCTGGAAAAGGATCTCTTGCAGAAAACACTTATACACACGGGTTTAAAAACACTTCTGCGCTTTTGTCTTCTGGCTCCAATGTGCCCTCCCTCCACAGCAAGGACTGCTCTTTTCAGACACATCCCTCTCCTTTTCCCCAAAGAGCTGTCTCACAAAAACAGGTGGAGGTGAGACACTCCACATATTGCCCATGTCCTGCTTCTCACCTTCTCCCCCTTCTTTTCCTGTTTTTTTTTTTTGGAAACAAATACTTGTCCTTCTCCAACATATCTTCCTGTGAAGGAGCACTTGCCTCATTTTCCCAGGTCCAGAATTACAGTTCACCTGTAAGAACTTTTGCTGCTTTACGTTACCTGCTGACACAGAGGATTCCTGGCATTTACACCAGATGTTTGTTTTTATTCCTGCTGCTGCTGCTTGTGCATTCATTTCTTCTTAAACTCTTCCTCCCTGCCTTCCTGCTTGGCAAGTAGAAAAGGAATCTACTTGCCAAAATTTAAAAATTTATTTTTCCAAAATAAATGTAAAGTTCCCCACCTGCTGACTTGGCTGAAGGGATCTCTTCCCACCTTTCTTACCCTTTGAAGGGAAGAATGAGGCTTATGGCTAAGACTCTGCTCTGCAGGTAACTTACTTTTCAATACGATAGCTAAAAGGAAAAAAAAAAGAGAAACCTCAGCACAAGTGCTTAATTTTCCTCTCCTTTATCATTACTTAAGGTCTCAGCTCCCGATTTCTGTCGAAGTTGTCCCTAGACTAGTCACTTCACTGGTCTAGGCTTGAGTTACCTGAAGATGAAGAACATCTTGCAAAGACCAGGCCCTCACCAACAGATGTGCTGCTGTTGCAGCGACTGCCGGGTGCCCCGTGGGCACAAGGAGCTGCCCTGCACCCGTTCAAAGGGTGCAAGCTCTTGCACACGGGCTCCAGCTGTGGAGAAATGAACATGCAGGGTGTCCTCCCTCCCGCCTTCACCCTCAAGTAACTTAAGGGCAATTATAACCAGGAAAGCTATTTAGGAATTCACTGCACTCGGAAGTTAGTATCCACCTCAAATCATGCATCCATGCTGAACCAAAGCTTTAGCAGCTGGAAATGCTGAAGGACCAGAAGTGCAAGTCAGTGTTTTTCTTTCTCAGAGCCTCACCTACCAGTGCTTTCCACCTGCCCCTATCACACAGCCAGAGAGAACAGGGCCCTAGAGCAGTCGAGCCCGCTCACTTCCACCTTGTCTTCGCAGTGCAGCCCTAGGAAACGAAGGTACAGCTGGAGGACAACCAGCCAGTTCACACTGCTCAAGTTCTTGCTGATTCTCAGCAGGATCAAAGCAAAACTGGTTTTCTTAGCCTCAGAGCACGCGTTGGGAGCACATGCAAAGCTTTCACCTTGCAGCTGGGGGGCAGCAACTTCAAGCTGCTCAAGGCTCTCCACAGGTTTCGTGTGAACAGCCTCAGGACACCGTGAACACCATCCCAAAAATAGGCTCGGAAAACCAGAGCCTTGCCAGAAGTTACCTCACCAACTACTGCAAGCTGCTCAAATGCTCGAGTAAACTGTGTGGAAGAGCTGGAGTCAGGCACTCGGAGCAGCGAGGAGTTCCAAATTTCCACAGTGTATCAGCTATCCTAGGCTGAACGCCTGGAAGACTTCAAGAGAAGCAGAAGAGTAAGTTAACAGATTGACATGAGGGGAAAATAAAGCAGACCAAACAATTAAATTTCATTTCTATATTTCAGTAAAACCTACTTGAATACACTTTGAAACAAGAGTACAACAAAATAGAATATACTTCAAATGTTGAATATACAAACTATTATAGTTCATTCTGAACACTGGTACTTCCCTCTTAACTTCAACTAAAAAAAAAAAATTTACAGGTTTAAAACTACCTGACAAAAGTTCATGCTGGGTGTGACCTTTCAAGTGACAAGAGTAGAGCTGAAACTGAAATGTATGCACAGATGTCAAGGCTAAGTGAGAGACACAGGCATGTTATAGCAAAGGCTCAAAGCCTGCTGCTATTTTGTCCACAATTAAGAAATTTAGACAGACTTTAACTACCATACAAAATATGTTACATGTAATTCTATAACAATACTGTGCTAGGTACAAGATTTTTAAAAAATTTGTTTTAATAAAAAAGCTTTACACAAACAAGCCATTAGCTTATTTCAAGAAAGATAACTGAAAATCAGTCTAAGGCTTTCATTTTAAATCTGCTGAAGCTGTATGATACAAAAAAAAAGAAATCCCTCTAGGTCTCTCTGTCTTCTTTTAGAAGCTCTTTAATCTTCTCCTTAATTTCACATTCTAGAATACCTAGTAGCAAGAGTTTTTCACATAGCACCAGTTGAGTACTGTGGGCACACAGTAGTAATTGCTGGTATGCACATAAAATGCACCAAATTTGCCGTTTGTAACAACGAGACTTTCCTCTCTCCCTGCAAATCAAACCAAGGCAAAGGATCTCACACAGCCCCTTAGTGTTCCAGATCTTAGTGTAACTTGGTGTAGTGAACTGCTTGGTCCCTCTCAGCCCCTCTACCTTTCCTTCTCCACAGGTTAGTTGTTTCCCAACTGGAAGAGGCAGTTTCTGTCAGCATATCAATGTGGTTCAATCTCACCCAAACAGGGGAAAATAATCCTTTTTTCCAGTAAGTCTTCAACATATGCGTGTTTATTAACATTTCAAAGCTCTCCTTTTTGACTTGGTGATCACAACCCCTCGCTCCCCTCCCGTCCCCTGCCCGAATTATGTCAGTATGCTCAGGGCCCTGGGAGCCCACAGTCCCCGCGGGGAGCGCCCTGCTCCTCACTTCTCGCCCGCTGCGATTCCTTCTGTTTTCACAGCCACGGGAAGGGCGATGGCCGAGGGCTGGGTGCTAACGACCACAACGTGGGTCACAGTCTTGCCCCCGTCCTGTGGGGCGGCCTTCTCCTCCTTTACGAGCTGCAGCGTCTTCCCCTCGCGCTCCTGCTTCACGGCTGCCGTGTCTGCAGGAGCCTCCGGGCTTTTGATAACGGCGCTGAGAACCCGGGGCGGAGTGTGGCCGGCCGCCTGCTGCGCGGGCACCGAGAGTCTCATGACGGGCGCCCCGTGAGCCAGCGACACGGGGGTCAGTGCTCGGACTGCCAGGGGCGCCCCCACGATGTTAATGCTCCCCGAGCCAGCCAGGCCCGTCTTGGCCTGCAGCTGGCACTGCGTGAGCTGCGTGGCGGGGATCGTGATGATTTTGGCAGGCTGCATGGTGATTTTGTCTCCGTTTTCGGCAGAGGATGGCATCACGGTAGGGATTGTCTGGATTACGACCTTGGGAGTCGTCGCCGTGCTCGGGCTGGTGTTGGTTAGCAATGGTGACCCTGTGGTCACCGACTGTACTGCCACCGTGGAAATTTTCTGTCCTAGAGAGGTCATTACGACAGGCACTTGCATTGCCACACGTACAGTCCTGCAGAGGAAGAAAGAGGTTTGAGTGGAAACACAATAAGGACAAAAAAATAAGCATAGACAAATCTAGAATTTACAGAATTCTCACGGGCTGTTTTTTAAAAATTACCCTTCTGTACATCTATGACTAGAGTTCAGTAGTTCAGCAGCATTCATCTCCCTTTCCCCTGCTTCTACATAATTTTAAAACATGCTCAAGGTCAAGCACATTGACAGAGAGCTGGCTCCAGTCGCTGACTCTAGACTTCCACAGTGCTCTACCACGTTACCCTGCTGCCTGCTCGCCAATCAATAAAGACATTCGATTTTAAAGCATAAAACCAGAAACTAAAAGACAGCTTCCTAACAGAGAAAGTGAGCAAGGCCAAGCTGCCATCAAACCAACCTGGGAGCTGTCGTTGCTGGGACAGTAGTAGTGGTAGTTGAGGGTCGAGATGATGATGATGATGATGATGAAGTATCGTGCACCGGTGAGGCAATGTTCACAACTCTTGCGACCGCCTTTTCTGTTCTGGGGCAGCTCAACTGAGAGGAATTTTTTCCTCCACGCGCAGAGGCCGCAGCTTTTAAAAGGTTTTCTGCAGATAACGACACTCTCTCCAATGACTTTTCGTCTGCAGGCATCGACAGATCTTCATTGCACGATTCGCTTTTGTCGTCATCGATGACAACTATGTTTTTCGGCATCTCCTTAAACTGATACACAAGCCTCTGTCCCTCAACTTTTGCAAGGATTCCTCTTTGATAGTAGTATCTGCAAGGAAAGTACAAGTAGTAACTGACGTAATGACAGCTTTTAAAGAACAAATCTCTCTGGACTAAC
>JAVCKT010014032.1:0-10575 GCA_032273925.1 Rhynchotus rufescens
CCTGAAATTCCTTCTTGTAGGAGGAGTGGGTCTCCCTAGAAGTGGCTTGATATCAATCCTGCAAGACATTGTGGCTTAGTTAATACTTCTGCATTGCCCCTTTGGAGGGTTTGAGGAACTCTGCAGACCCGTTTGTAGTTAGGATGCTTTCTAAACTGCTCTTCAGCCACCTGCTAAATCTGAGGTTTCAGTAACATGACAGCAAACACTGGCTGCACCACGAGGGTCCCCGCTGGGAGCAGCTTTTCCAGCCGGGAGCAGGTTTCCTGTCTGAGCTTGTGTGGGACAGACCGGTTGTGCCAGGGTAAACCGAGGAGCTGTTTTGATCAGGCAGGAATAGGAAAGTTGTTCCCATTCTCTGTGGCTATATCCAAGCTCACAGTACAAAAGGAAAGTGGTTTTTGGCTGAGGAGAAAATCCAGCTTTTCAAGGAAAGAAGATGAGGTTAGCACACTTGCACCTGCGAGAAGCGGGGAAAGCGGCCAAATTCTTTGCAGTGCATTTGAAATTTGCCTTATGCAGACAGCAACTGGGGGTTACTATCTGCTACCTGCAAGTTAGCACGGCACAGATCCTTGGTGAAGGGGAAGCAGCCTCCTCCTGGTTCCTGGTGCTCGTGTGCCAGCTGAGGACGTGCTCCGTGCGCGCAGCTGCTGCTGGCGACTCCAGCCTGGACAGGGGACCGGGAAGGCTGTCACCCCTGCGAGGTGGCCCTAAGGAGACCTAGAGCCAGCTTGGGTCTGGGGGTGTTGAGGTGGAGAGGGAAGTGAAGGAAGGAGAAGAATGAGAAATGGAAAGAGATTCATTCTGGAAGCTTGTCTGCATTTTTTTACATAAATTCTGCTCTGCATCCGGACGGCTGTGGCACAGACTGCAAAATCCCTGCTTCTGCTCTAGGCAGAGCAGAGGATAAATATATATGGATGAATAAACAAGGCAAGTAATCCAATCTCATTGCAAGTGTTCAGTTCCTGCACTGTTGCTCTAGGCAACCAGCTTGAGTGGGGATATTGTCTATAACCTTAAAAACTGATTATAGGCTACTTCACTGCCTCATACTGTCTTAAAGAGGATTAGAAGAGAGTGTAAAGCTGGCTTAGGCACTATGTTAACAAAGCCTCAAAGGCATCTGCAGATTTCCTTGTTCATGCAGTGATTAACTTATTTAGTAACTGTGGAAAAAATGTGCACATTCAGGGAGCCAGGCTGGTAATAATTAAGCAGTGCAGCTCTGCTACTGGGCTGGCAACAGCCTCCGCTGGACGCGGACACGTCCTGCTCCGTGCGGGAGCTGCGGGGGGTTGTGCCCCGGCTCGGGCAGGTTCCTCCCGGGATTTTGGGGCTGAAGGAGCAGCCGGGAGGGCGGCCGCCCGGCCGGGGCCGCTCGCTGTTGCTGAGGGCTGTTGTGTGCCGGGTGTCGTGGGGCTGCGCTGGGGCAGGGGCGCTCCCCGTGCCTCCCTGCAGGTGCAGGAGGAGGCCCTGCATGCCCCGTTATTTCCTCTTTCTGCTGCTTTTTTCTCCAAGGGGAAAAAAAACAAATGGGGCAATAAAAACTACTGCCGCTGTCCTGAGCTGCAGCCTGCCACAAACACACAGCAGCCAAGGAGGGAGAGCCTAAGGATAATAAGTGATGAGTAAACCAGTCCTGATTTCAAGTTTGGACAGTCTGACTTTACCAGATCGGATCCCATTGAGTTTCTTTGTTTCTGTTTCTCTCTCAACTCCTCCGAGGTTTTATAGAGCTTGTCTTTTCCACTCTCGGGTAATGCACACGGATATCTGGCCGTGTCCTCTCATACCTGCATGTAAAATCATGAGCTCATGCCTGACTTTTAACATTTAGACTCCCTATGAACACATCCAGGGCCTGCATGACAAATCACTGGCTCCACTAACCGAGGACTTATTTCTTGAGAGGTGCAGCACAGCCATAACTATATTTAGAAATAATATTTGTACAGCTGATAAGCCATGACTGCAAGCTCATATACTTCAAGGCAGGACAGCTTTAATAAAAAAGTCCAATTGTGACCATCAATATGCTGCACATTTTCAAATATTTGCTCTGTATGTGAAGGAAATCTCCTCGCTTACTGCCATGCTGCTGACAGCAACATCTGCTTTCCCTTTTCTAAATGTCTAGTGAGTGGTGATTTCACTTGCCCAACTTGATCATGTCCTCCGGGCTGGATGTCACAGTTATTGAGCACTCTGACAAATAAAGCTTTTCTGTACTGAAAATAGCCCAAATTGTTGGCTGCTCCTGGATATCTTGGCTTGGGTTTATCCTGAAAGCAGAATCAGTTATTTGCTGAAACAAATACAGGTGACCTGAGATACTACTGAAATTAACTTAACTTCAGCGTGTTCTCAGCTGTGAAGATCTTCAGACACCAAGCCTGACTCACAGGAATGAGAGAGACCTTGAAACTTAAGGTAGAAACTTACCTTAAGGTAAGAAACTTAAGGTAGAAAGTTACCAGCGTTTCTGATATGGGTCATAATCCTTCATTTTTGTCAGACCTAACCTAGACAAGTTGCTGAGAATGGATCTCTTGATATATAGTCTGTATTTCACTTAATACTTTGCCCTTGGGGAAAAACAAGGCCAATGCTTTGTTGTAAAGGGATGATTTCATGATTTCCTGCAGAAGTTCCATGAAAATCTGAATCTTCAGTGGGACATCTCTATCTCCTCACCGCCAGGGCTTTCAGTGTTTTGTAGGAAGAAATTAAATGTAGAAATTGAGTTGCAATGTGACAGACCACTTAAAACTCATTATCCTTCTGTTTCGCTAGCGTGTGTTTTTTGGATACCGGAGCACGATATAGCCCAGATGATGCATGACTCCCTTTCAGTGAGAAGGATATAGGAAGGCTGGACAAGTTGAATGATTGTGAAATGTCTGTTATTTCTCAGTGTTCCAGAAATTGAATTTCTCTTGTTTCCATCTCATTCTTGTAGAGGTCCATTTTCGAGGCAGTTCTGGCCTCTGTGTGCTAAATCTTCCACGTGCAGCTTAGAAGTAAAAAATGAATACTTGCTAGTAGCAAAGCAAGGACATTTTTGAACCTAGTTTTGGGAGGTGCATGAGTGCTGTTAAGTCCTCTAGGTTTCTGCTAAAGGATGGAACAAGGTTTTAGTCTTAAAGAAGTGGAAAAGCACTTTGTGTCTTTCATCTCTCCACTTGTCTACCTGTCCCTGCTTGAGCCCCTGGTAAAGGGATGGGATTTTCAAACTCACACAGCCTTGGCCTGTTAAACTTGTCACCAAATGCAGATCAGCTTTTGAGAACTCTGCCTCCCTTTCTGTTTCTGTCTTTCCCAGGAGAGGGAGATTCATGACGATGAATGCAAAGACGGCACTACTGGTTTTAAGGAAACAATTAGAGACCTGTGTGTGCTCCCCCACTTAGCTTCCTTCAGGAAAATAGGTGCTTTGAAATGCTGCTCTGGTGTTAACAGCTCTTCTGAATCCATCGTTGTAGTAATGAGAGTTTCATTCAGCGTTGTCTAGAAGAAACCCAAGTATCATCTTATGGATGAAGAATCTCCATTTTAACCTTTGCAAATGTCAATAGTCCTAAACCTGCATGCAGCACTTAGCATCAAGGTTTGCTCACCAATTACTAACAGCCTCCTTTGCTACCCTTGAAAATGTTTTCTCAGTAAGTGTTGTCTGGAAAACAGCTCAAGTAGCTTGTAGTCATTCCAGTCCTATTTGGTTCCTTCCCCTCCCTTTCTTTCTCTTGAACCAGTGTGCATTAACAGTTTTACCCAGAATTATATTATTTTGCCTGCTTTCCGGCAGACCAGAACTACTGGCGTTTAGTGACTCCCAGGGTAGGCATTAGGATTAGTTGATCTTTACCTTTAAAAATCTTATGGTGGATGCACTGTTGGATTTCTCTGTCATCCTTCACAGTAACAGTATCTGTTTGTCAAAGACCAGCTGGCTCCTTTTATATGGGTCACGGCAGCATCTAAAGATGCTTATAAATTTGCTCTGCTTTCTCATCAGCACTAAGCTGATCCCTGCTCATCCCCTGTGTAGGGGTGCTAACATCAGGTAAAGTCCTCAGAGTGCTGCCTTAGGAGAAGGGTTTTCCCAGCCCACTTTGGCCTTTGAACCTGACTCGTTTTCAGGGAAACCTTGGTGGCCACCAGAGACTAGACTAGAGAGAGGCACTTCCTGGCTTTAAGAGTGTTCTGCTCCTGCTGCATGTCCCAGCAGGACTAGCTTCTCATGGAAGCTCTGGACAGAAAAATCCTTTTGCTGTGTTAGCAAAGAGAAGCTGGTGGGAGGTTCTGATGGCAGAAAGCAGAGGAGTGATACAGAACGATTTATGCTCCAGAAATAACCTTCATCCAAGAAATCAATGGTAGCATCATTCTCCGAGTACCTTATGTCCATAGTTCCTGCTAAGACCCACGTGCAGGGGTTGAATTGGATTCCACGTGGGAGATCTCGCTGGCGGTGCAGCGGTGCCTGTCGCATGTGCAGACATCTCCTCAGCAGTAACAGCTCCCTTGTGCACGGGCTGCGCATCAGAGCTGAGCACCAGCGGCCTGCACGGGTCTCCGTGTGCGTGCCCTGGAATAACAGTTTGGATCTGGTTCAAAGCCATGTTTTTAATGAATGAGTCATCTTTTCTATTCTTTCTCTCTAAATTCTTAGTTCCTGAAAGTGCAAGGAGAAGGATGATGATTTACCTCCAGGTCTGAGGGATGATGGCCAGTAGATCCAGGGCATGAGGTCGAGAGGTTGAGCTTGTCACAGACTTGGGCAAGGACTTGGGCAAGGAGAAAGAGCCTGTCCCCTCTCTCCAAGGAAAACAGCCACACACTCCCCATCTGCGGGGAGAACAGCACTATAAATCATTTCATTCATTTCTCCTCCAGGGAGCCGTTTATGTCGAGTTTTAAAGCTGTTCTGCGAGCCGAGCTCCGCTGCTCCTTGGCGCTGTCCTCTGGTTGGAGACCGAGCTGCTGCGAGAACGGAGCCCTTTCCAAGAGCAACAGCCCCGGCTGCCAGCCCGCCCGGACGCCGCAGCTGCAGCCTGCCCAGCGGCAACGCGAAACACAGACCTTGGTTTGTTAAAGACATTCACTTTGGTTGTGTGTTGGCTGCTCCTTCTTGGGAGCAAGCTGCTGTTTTCCAGGTAAAAGCAGGGATTTGTGTGTGGCAATGTGCTTGGGAAGTTGTCAGTATAACCCCCCCTTCGCTAGAGTGCTGGGCACAAATATCACCCTGTGTTGTTGAGACTGGGTCCCTGGGTGGCCATCCCAGTTCTGTGGCACAGGGACTGCTGCTCACTGTCCCTGGTGCTCTCTGCAGGGCCTCCGAGTTGTCTGAGGTTGATGTCTCACCTAACATCTAAAGGTGGTTCCTCAGTAAAAGTCACAGGAACGATTTTCTTCCTTCTTGAAATATCTAAGCAAAATAGTGCTGCTTGAAAAAGTCCTTTTTTTGCAGAGGAAGTTTTGTGTAAATTGCTTATGAATTTAAACATAGAGAAATGCCTGTGTTTGTTTATGTGGACTGTAAAATCTACTTCCACAGTAACACATGCCCAAGAGGGTTCTCCTGGGTCATCAAGCCCGCTGCCTTGCTGCTGTGTGTAATCTCACTGTATAATTTCTCTTGCAAACTCACCCTGAGTGAGTCTGCAAGAGGATTTTTTCTTCACTATGAGTGGAGAAATAGCTGCAATAGGAATATTTGACCTCTCATGCTGTTTCTGTGCATCATTCCTTGAAAACTTTGTATTTCCTTACTCCTAAGCTGTGACAGCTTCCCAAGCAAACAGGTTGTTTTAGCTGCACATCTTTGCTCTGGAGTCAGATTCGCCAGCACTGAGGTGCAGACTCCTTTGCCCGAGAGTGTCGCTCACTACTAGTGAGCGGATGAAAGAATCTTCTTTTATGTCCTGGGTTTGGCAGATGTGTGCAGAACAGTAGGCCTGGATTTCCCTTGTAGACATTTCCATGTGATACTGGACAAATAATTTCATTTCTCTTTACAGCATAGCCATCTCTCTGCTGTGTCTTTATCTGGTTGTCAGCTGAGGGTAAGTTCATTAGGAGGGAGGCTCTTTTCCTGTGTTTATATGAAGATGTGTTGTAATTAAGGACTCTGGGTGTTGCCTGGGTTCCCACTGTACCATCAGCAAGTTGTACTTCAATAAATCGCACATCGTGAGTAATGCTCAGTTTCGGTGTAAAATAAAAAGCACAAATGATGGTAACCTGAACTGGCAATAAAATAGCTAGCATCGCACAGGTAAATACTTAATTTGCAAATGTTTAGAGAATTAGGCACCTGCTATAAATCCTTATCGTGAGCTCACCACCCTGGTGGTAATTGGTGAGCTATATCTCACTTGATTATGCATGAATGTCTAATTTTCCAAAAGCAGAAACGTGGCCTCCAAGGGCACACACATTAATAGCGTTCGAATGAACCAATTTGTTTCCTACCCAATGTGTTTATCTTCCAGCTCGTCGTTCCGAGTGCCAGCGGAAAGGTTAATGGCTCACGGTTCCTTGTCAGAAGAGGCACTGATTTAACCTCCGTGGTGTCTGGATCCTTGATTGTCTTTGGCCTTTAGCGTGTTGAAAGGTAACAGCCGCGTGCCGCGTGCTAATTCAGATGTGAGAGGGCCCTCTTTAAATTATCACACGTGTCCAAGATGAAATGGGATCCTGTTTCTCTTGCGTGTTGGTGCATGCTGCTTTAGGAGCACTAGTGTTTCCTTCAGCAAAGTTTTTTTTTTTTTTTGCCAATTTAAGCCCATTAACAGGCACTGGAGCAACTGAGTCTGTTCAACTGTCTAAGAGTCAAACTAGTCTTACTTAAGTCAGTGAAAGTAGTATGTGCTCTTTAAGGCAGTACAGTTTAATTAATGAAATGTTAGATAGGATAAGGTGTTTTTGGTGAGATCAGAACCAATGCCAGACAGATCTAGTTAAGGTTATGCTACAGTTCCCAAAGTGTTGGGAAAAGAGAGAGAGAGGTGGGAATGGGGAGTACAGCAATGTTCTCTGTTACCCTGGTAGCTATGATCTGAGTGCAATCTGGAAGAACTGACAAGTTACTTAGAAACTGTGCAGTTTAAGACAAAACAAGGAGAAAAGCCTTCCCTGGAGACTTGTGCTGTTGAACTTGACCCTCAGACTGATGTCCAGGACGTAGCTCCTGCTGCCAGCACCTTGCAAGGTGAGCCACCAGTTACCAGGGCCATCACCATCCCGCAACGGGCCGCTTCCCTCCTACTTGAGCGTTTCTGGGTGCATGAGCAACTGAATCTTGGACAACACGTTGCCACTGGCAGCAGATTTGTTGAAGTAAATTGTTAAGTAAAAGCTGAGAAAATAGCAAATATACTCACAGAACTGAGATTTATTGTTGAGTGGTGTGGAAACTCAGAGAAAAGGAAATGAAACACTTGTGCATTGTTTCTAGGCAGAAGCAGTCACAATTTTCATGTGCAGGTGTCCCAAGAAAGCCGTCTTATTGAGAATACACATTTAAAGATGAGTGGAAGCTGTCCTGATGCTTAGAAGTATCAGATTCCAGCTTTACCAAACCTATATTCAGCATCTCCAGAAATGTAGATGTGTCCTTAGGTGCCTATGCCTGGAAACGTGGCTTTTTCAAGACAACTCAAGTAAATTCGGAGCAGAGTCAGGAAGGAAAATGTACCTCCTTTGGCACCTGAATTTGAAAACTGCAGCCTAATTAGATGTGCTCCAGTGATTAGTATTATTTGCTACTTAGCAGCTGCAGTGAAAGGCTCAGGACAGCTTTGTGCTAGATGCTGCAAATAGACTTAATAAGAAAAAAATAACCTTGAAGGAGCTTAAAATCTCTGCCTTGGAGACAATGAATAAACACAACTGGCTGGGAAGCAAGGGGAGATGGGAAGATATCTGTGAAATACATTTGATCAAGTCTCCAAGGAATTCAGTGTTGTCTAAGTCTAGGCTCTGAGCTATTATGGAGGGTAAGTACCATTAAGTAGGCAGGAATGATTGTCTCTAAGCAAAAGGAATATTTATTTCTAAGCTTGAGTAATAATTATCATGAACTCAATGAGTTTTAAAGGAAATAATTAGGCAAGAATTACGGAGGTGGGAAGAAAAACCAAACCCCAGCTATGCAAGCTCCTTCCTCCTTCTGTCACGTTCTCTTCCTGCTGTCCACTTGCCGTGTTAACATTGAATTAGAATGAAAATTAAAGTGTATCTAAATGTAGCCTTGCCCCTGGGAGAGGGAGTGGATATGTCATCAGGGATCTGTCAGAGTCAATAAAGTTCCTCCTGCAGCCTTGAGCCGTGCCTCAAGATCTAACATTTCTGTCTGAATTATCAGCTAATGCTCTGACAAATTGCCTGAGATTTTTCTTTTTTTTCTCCCTGAGTGGATGTGCCTGGTCTGCAGATTAGGTAAACACAGCCCGGCCCTGGTGTGCAGCGGTGGCTCGTGGTTTCCAGCCAGCCATTTCTGTCAAGCTGTGAGAGCAGGAGCACGTTGAGGTAGGAGATGGGCGGCAGAGGGATTATCCAGATGCTTGCAGGTTTGGGACCATTGCAGCTACGAGCTCTTGCTTAGAAGACACCCACTGGACGAGGACAACAGGAAGCGATAGTGCTGGAAGCTGAGGAAATGGTTGCATTTGAGTGGAGGGCTGCAAATGAGCTCTTGGCTCTAGCTGCACAGTAAGGGGTGGGAAGCAAGATAGGACGGATGTGAAGGTCATCTGCTTTGCGAAGCTAGAGGCAGGGCTGGCTTTGCTCTCAGGAGGAGGCCGGTGTCACAGCTGCAGGCACCTCCGCACAGGCTGAGGATGTCGAAACGTGCCAGGAAGCTGCAGGCTGGTTTTGCTGCTGCTGCATTTCCAGTCAAGGCCTGAAGCTCGGGCAGGGACCTGCAGTGCCACATTCCTAGAGCAGCCTCCTCCCTGTCCAGGGGCCCATCTGGTGGGTGTTCACACCCCTCTCGCAAGGTGAAGTGGCCTCTTGAGAGCAGGAGTGGTTTGCAGCGTGTGGACGGGGCCATCGGAGGCACCAGGAGCCTGTGCATCCCTGTCCAAAGGTTCAAGCACCTTTGGAACCAAAGGAGCTACCAGCATTGGCTGCATGATCCCCGGCTACATTAAATTCAAGTGTCTGTTTGTGTACTGCTGGAGAAACGATTTTCCTTGAAGCATGAGCTGTTTTTTAAACACTGTGGGTGTAGTGACAGTCTATAATTCTAATCTTGCAATAAGATCATGAATGAGGGGAAGGAAGGTGAAATTCTCATCTACGCTGTCTCGTCAAGATTTACATTCGCTGTTACCACTCTCTTCTGTGTAGGTCTCCATGGATATGCTCTGGCTCTGTCCTTTCCCCATGTCTCTGCTCGCATGCAAATTTGAGGTAGCATAACCCCTTTTTCTGCTCCTCGTCTGGAACAGCATTCCTGTCTCCTCCCCACAAATGCTTGCCAGAGTATCCTAAATTCCAGCTGGAAACACACAGCTTTGCTTGCCCTTACCTTGCTAGTTATTAAATGACTCTATAATTTTAGCGGCTCTGCTCTGTGAAGTGTTTGGGATTTCAGCTTTACTACCCTCTGTTCCTTTAGACTGAGAGCTTAGTTGTCCTAAACCCCTTTGAAATCAGTATGATTTAGGTACCAATTCCACTAGGCTCCGTTTGCAAATTCCAGCCTCTTACAGGATTGTCAAACAGTGAAAACTGTTTGGGATCCGTGGCATTTCCTACTGCCTTCCCTGGGTGAGAATCTGAAGGACAAAAGCTCTGAGAAGGGATGCAGGACTGCGGGCGGGCACATGCTGAAGACACCTCGGTGCCTGACAGATGAGCTGTGGCACCAACCCGAAATATTCATGTGCAGGTCTGGGAAGGTAAACGACTGGAAGGAAGATATTTATAATGCTTCTCGTGCCCCCATATAAACACGTGCAGCAGCCACTAATAGAAATGCAGTTCTGGATTCTCCCTGAGCAGTTCCAGGCCTGGCGTTCTGGCATTTTATTACAAGCTCTGCATAGATTTAAAAGGGGAGGGATTTGAGAGGAAGGAGAAACACTGGGCTTTACAACCTCACTAGTAGAATAAGTATTAATTAAAGCAATTAAAATGATAGGCAAAGAATGATTTTAGAAAGGGATTTTAGAAGGTTAAAAGTTTTTGGACTGGATAAAAAGTTGATGTGCAGCGTTCATAAAGTTGTTAGAATGGATTTAGTAGTACAAATTATTGCTTATTTAAAAATATTTTTTCATCTGTAATTCTTAATGGTCTCTAAGCAGTCTGTATGTAGAAGGCGGGTAGATAAAATCTTTAAAGTAGCCTTGCAAGATGGATTGTGTTTTCAATAGACTGAAGACTTGGTAGTTGATATTAGATACAGCAAAGGCTGTATCTGAACAGATGAAGGGAAATGAATGAGTTATCTGTTTTAAGAGACCAAGGATGTGTGTGGCCAAGGATGCACTAAATACTGAAATAGTGGCAGACTCCGGCATGAAACCTCTGTGCTCTGTGCCCTGGGAGATTCCTGAG